>JAVIWB010005875.1:600000-837009 GCA_031893035.1 Dermolepida albohirtum | reverse complement strand
TTACCGTCGACATTGAAATGACCTTAACCTTGAAATGATCTTAACACTAAAACCTCTTCGGCCTCAGCCGATTCTAGAACCTCCTCATTGACCTTGACCGTTCCAACATGCATTGTGGTCAAGGTCAATGAGGAGGTTCGAGAATCGGCTGAGTCCCTCTACTAATAACAATAACAGGACATTTTATTGCTACGTGTTATATTAACTCTTAACAACTTAGTATCTTTATATATAACATCAAATATTATTGAAGAGACTTAATTATATATAAAAAAATTTGTTAATCGCCCATATCGTGTTTTCTAGCCAAAGTTCTTTCTAAAATATGTTTCTTATGCAGTTCTTCCAAGAAATTTGTTCTGTTGTATCTGTCCTGAACGATTTTCTCCAATTTTTTGTAGACATCCGGTTGTGTTGAGAAGCAGGATTTGAAAACTCTCCTTTCTAATTTGTACACTTCACAAATTTCTATTGCCACCACGTTGGCAATCCTCTTCTGGTCTTTTCGTATAAGAGCCACCTCACCAAAATAAGCACCATCTTGTAAGTGACATATTTCTCGTCCCGTAGGTGTTGATATGGATACAGTTCCGTAGGCTATGAAGTACATACAATCACCGCTAGTGCCCGCTTTTATAATTATGTCATTCGGCAGGAAAACTTCTGACTTTAAATTTGAAACTATATTGCTTACGATATCATCGGGAAGTTCGTGCAATATAGTAACATTTCGTACAAGAGTTGTGTAACAGTGGAGATTTATTTCTAATTGTAAACGTTCTGAAAAAGAATCATTTCGAAATAGAAAAAATAAAATTGAGTAATAATCATCAGTCGGTTCCATTTTTTTTTACATGAAATTTCATTTGACCACCACTGAAAAACTAAATTGCACAGATTAAGACAGTGCTTTTATAATCTGGCTCGTAGATTTACGCGATCGTTGTTCATGGTTACTTTATCTTAGCATCTGGTTTGGACAACTGCTGTTAAGCCCTGAGGATATCTTATGAAAGTGAAGAGGATGTGTGGGCAGCAGAAGGACGCGGTTTCAATCCGAAAGCCAAGATGAAGAAATTAGTGCATTTATAGTTTACAAACTCATTGTTTTCGGTATTTTAATATCGTCCAGTTTAGACACCGAGTGCGATAAATGTCTTATGACTAGAGTTGCGCAATTTGTCCGAAATGCAACATTGAGAGTAGTTAGACCCGAACTATAGTAATATGTAGATGTACATTTCGCAGATAGGTAACTGTTACCTGGTAAATATAATAATTATTGAAGTTACATTATGAGGCCCGCTTACTGTAGATTCGTTATCTCATAGTGGATGAGATTGAAAAACGACCATTTTGTGTTTAAAGATGTAATGTTGACATAATTCAAATAATTTTTAAATTATTTGACAGATCTGCACATCACTAAAATCTGAATTTTTGCCACATGGTCTTTTTTAGTATCACTGGCAACGTAAAATGGTCAACGAACGTCGTCCATTATTTGCAGTGAATCCTCTAATAACGTCGAAAGAGTTTGTAAATTCTGTTCTGCTTCGGCTAGTTCCGAGTAGTTTTTCCGAATAGTCTGTAAAACTCTTTCAACATGACTATCTTAAAATTTAATCTGACTTTTTTGATAGCTTTAATTTTTTTAGGATTAAAGTGTAAAACAATGGACTTTATTTCTTGAAAATATTTACAATAGTAAAATGCTATCTATAACCAGGTTTCTCAACTTGTAAGGTTGTTAGTTGAGGGATACAGGGCCTCTGTGAAAATTTCGAGTACGTTCATGGAACTTGCCAAACACCATCTTTTTGTACTTGCAATTAATGCATCTAGTTGCGAATTTTGCACGTAGTATGCAGCAAATTACCACTCTGTTTTTTAAGAGCACAGCCTACACAGCGCATTGTACTAGGTCTATCACAAACATTAATAGTTGCTCTGTTGAAAGTTGAATTTGTGCTAATGTGTCTTCTACCAGTGTTATAATTGCTTCTCCATTACATAGTTTTAGCCTTCTGCGCGGTAATAACAATGAAGGTAGCGATTTACGAGAGTCCAGTGTGCCCACTATAACGCTAACAGTAGAATGTTTCTTTATAATTGTTGTCTCGTCCATGCATACAATTTTTTATTTGTTAACTCAAGCCTCATTTTGTTTTTAATTTCTTCGTATACAGTTGGCACAATTCTCTGCAACGTTCGTCGACTTGGTAATTTCAAACTAGCATTATATTTATTACAGAATTATTGAAATGGTTCTTGATCGAGTAAATCAAGTGGTAAATGCTAGCAAGTAACATGCACTCAGATCAAACTTAAATTCAGCATGTTATGGCACGCTTATTCTTTTATTTCTAATATGAGCTCCAGTATGTACGTGTTTCCCGCAGTCCAATTGATCCCAGCACATTTATCTTTTTTTGCACACTGTATACAATATATTACCAGCACTATATTTTAATTCAGGATTCTTTCCGATAAACATTTATCTCGTCGACGAATGGCCGTTTTCTAACACGTCGTTCGTTCGACATTACCATGCTACGTAATACATCTGCACTGCTGACTTGAACACATCAGTCAGACTGTCGTTCACGGCTGTTATTGAATTCGGTCGACTGGCCCACAATACAATACGTCTGTGTATTATGAATTATATTGTAGCTTTAATAATTATTATATTTACCCTTTATCAGTTATCGATCTGTGAAATGTACATCCACATAGTATTATAACTTGATCCTAACTACTCTCACTGTTGCTATTCGCATTGGCGGCTGTCCCTATAATATATATCTGCATTCCGGACAAAATGTGCAATTTTATTCACAAGACAGATTTCATCGTACTGGTCTAGTGCGATCGATAAGTGTCTTATGATACCGTTCTTCGTGTTATTCTTTCTAATTTGGCTGTCTTACGACCTTTTCTAGATAAACGATAGTAAATTTTAAAATTCAAATTTCTTGATTTCTATTGAACGTTTTATATATATATTAGATTTAATGTCAAATGAATGAGGATCTTTCATCTATTTACACTGAAATTAGAGAAATTGTTGAAAGTATCATAAATAATTTTACCATTGTCAATTTTCGTAAAGTAGTTTATGAAATTCGAAAAAAGATGTAAAGAAAATAGGCGGCTTGGATCTGAAAAGGTTCTACTTGCACATTTTCAATGGCATTCTTCTAAATATATGATTATTATTATATGGACAAACCATTCTGTTAAATCCTTTGTGATTATTTGATATGAAATTTTAATTGACTATTCTTCAAAAACTAAATTGCCCTAGACTAAAGTAGTGAGCACTGTAGTTCGAGGGTGTACTAGATTTACTTTATCCTAAAGTTAGTGTCTTACCCAGATAACATGCACGAGGGGATACCCAAAAATAACCGCAATTTCTCTATAAAAACCTGTATTTAATTTTTCTTTTATAAAATAACCTTAACACCTTCTATACACTCTCCATTTAACTTTATACACTTGCCTAATCAGTGGTCCACTGTTAGGCACGTTGTTCGAATTCGTTTTTCTTTATGGTTGCGAGCTGCTTTGTCGTTTTTTCTTTACCTCTTCCACATCGTTAAAACGATATCCTTTCATGTCCCTCTTCATTCGTAGAAATAAAAAAAAGTCGTACGGAGCAAGAGCAGCTAAGTAGGAGGCGTGGAGCAAAGGACTGTGAGCAAGATTCCCCCGTCTGCCAAAAACTCGGGCCTCTTTTGTCACACACTGTTCCGCAGTCTTCTCAGAACTTCCAAATAGAATGCCTGATTAACTGTCTGACCGGGTGGCACGCTGTTTACTTAAGTCCAACATTACAAAAAACGACGAGCAAACGAAAATGCTTTTACAAAAAAAATGCACTGTAACAAGACTGCACTGAACGCAGAACAAGTTGCGTCACGCGCACCTAGTGGCAGGAATGCGTGCTAGGCAAGCCACACCTACAGCGCTGCCAATTTTGTTATTTTTGGGTACCACCTAGTATACAACAGCGTCTTTGTCATTCAAATTCCCATAAAAATGTCCCCCAAACAATAAAAGATAGAAAATAATATAAAAACATTGGAAATAAGTCATAACAATTTTAATAATAGCAATGCCCTGTTTTGTCAAAAATATTTATAATATTCCTACCTGATAAAATTGGCATTATAGCAGATTCTCTGAAATACGTGTTTTTAAACCTATGACCGTAGTATTGCACCAGTCTATGTTGAAGGTTCAGAGGCAACTGTCTATGTCTCATGTACTGATTCAATTGATTCATAATTGATTCATATTTTGTTGCGGGTGTATTGAAAGATAGAACCATTTGCAGAAGTATCACTGTGTTAATAGAAGAAATTAGCTTGGATGATAATTCGTTTAAACTAGAAACTTACCGAAGATAAGAATGCACATTATATAGCCAAAAATGTAACTCATTGTCAGCATTATAGTGTCAGCTATACCGACTGTTTCATTTGGAGTGTGTCTTACGCCTGCACATAATAGTAATATTGATTAGAAAGGAATGTCACTTAAGTTATTATATTGAATAATATATTATAACGTAAGTATGTATTAACAAGGTAGTCCAAATATCAAATATAAACCATTAAAAATTTGTAACGGAAACAAGACATTTATTCGTGGAACGTTGCAAAATTGTTCACAGGTTTAAAAACTTGGTTTACTATCATTAAGTCTTAAACAATAAACTAACTTGATGCATCAGTACGTGAATATGAATCTGATTAGGTATTGTTTCACAAAATTAAAAGTTCTGACGTTTCATCAGTTTTCTACACGTCTTCAGTGGAAGTTGGTCATGATCTAAGAAAGATATATTGCGAAAATATTTGTGTTACAGTGGTATGTTACATTTAAGTTGTTAAGAGGTTACCAATATTGAAAATGTTAAAAAACTTTGTCTGTCCTATTATACTATTGTAATTTTATAATTTTTGAAGTTTGTTATTAGAATATTATTTGTTATGTCATTGTTATATTATTTTAGTTGTGTTAGACGCTCTGTCTTTGCAAAAACCCATTAGTCTTATGGAGAAATACATGTATGTGATGTCATTTTCGGTAGCTTGTACCGATAAAGATGTTTCCCAACCCAATCTAACGCAAGCCATTAGTCTTATAGAGAAATACATGTATGTGACGTCACTTCCGGTAGCTCGTACCGACGAAGATGTTTCATCCTTTTATTTGTAGTCGCTTCTCTCTGTCCGATGCGAATTATTATATCTTGTATAGATAATACAAATATATAAGTATTTTTCTTATTATTATTCTTTGGGAAATAAACCCTTTATCGGGTGTTGGTCCATTATTCATATCTTGAAAATGTCTATTTACACTGTACTTACTGTACTGGATTTGTCCTGTAAATGGCTTGTTCTGTTTTACAATAAGGAATATTATTATCATTATTATTAGTATCGAATACATTTTTGTATGGGACATATAAGTATATATGTCCTGGATTTGTCCTATTAATGGCTTGTTCTGTTGGACAATATTATATATACATATATAATGGATGTTTTTTAAGCTGCATGTGAACTATCGATATCGATAACTATAATTCGACAGCTAATAATCTCAAACTGTGTTGACATTTCTATTCAGTAAGATTTGGCAAGTCATCATGAATCATTTGACGCCAGAACAACGCTTCCAAATTGTGAAAATTTACTTTGAAAAAAATAAATCTGTTCGCCAAGTTCATAAAGCACTTCGTCCATTTTACGGTCAAAATAATCGGCCTAGTGAGCAAGCAATTCATGCAGTTATTAATCGTTCTAGCACTAATTTTACTCTTCTCAATTCAAAACCATCAACAATACAAAAAAATATGTGTAGCGAAGAGAATATTGCTGCAGTAGCGCGAAGTATTGAAGAAAACGCCGAAATGTTGATTCGTCGTCGTTTTCAACTTGTTGGCCTTTGTCCTTCGACTAGGTGAAAAATTTTACGTATGGATCTTGGTTTACGTGCCTATAAAATACAGCTCGTGCAAGAATTGAAGATGAGCATTTTTATCAAAGAATTGTGTTTAGTGATGAAGCTCATTCTGGTTAAATGGCAATCCTCAAGCCGTTAACGAATCACCATTACATCCATTAAAATTGACTGTTTGGTGCGGTTTACACGCTGGCGGCATCATCGGTCCTTATTTCTTTCGAAATGAGGAAGGAGTTGCCGTTACGGTGAATGACGAGCGCTATCGAGTCATGCTGACTGAATTTTTGTTTCCAAAAATTAATCAGCTAAACATCGACGCAATTTGGTTCCAACAACTATGTTAAGTCATTGGTTTATGCCGACAAACCAGCAGCTCTTGAAGCATTGGAAGCCAATAGTCAAGCCACCATTAACGCCATACAGCCAGATTTATTGGACAAAGTAATCAAAAATTGGACTGATCGAATGGACCATGTAACGCGTAGCCGCGACGGATATATGCCGGAAATCATATTTAAAAAATAAATGCCATGAAATTATCTACCAGCTTATAATTAAAAAAAATTCATTCCAACAATATTTCTGTCTTCTGTTATCATTTTAATTTCTCAAGCTCTTAAAAAACACCCTATATATATATATATATATATATATATACATACAAAAAAATATTCAATACTTAAAACATAAAAATAATAATAATGTTCTTTATTGTCCAACACAACGATTCGTTGTGAATTTGGTGTACCTTTTCGATACAGTAAAATAAAAAAAACAATACTTTCCTCTCTTAACCAAAGAAATGAAGTCCGAATAACCGCGTCTTCATTCTTTCATTTAGATATTTATATGTTTGAACGAGAGAGGGAGCTATAGTTTTTTCCATCATGTTGTATATCTAAAAGGTACGGTAAATATACAAAGAATCGTTCGTTAGTAACTCCAAAGTTTACTTGAAGAGAGTTAGTAATAACATTTGAATGATTCTTAAAATGTTTAGCGTATATGTTTCGCGGCTGTAAAGTATAACGCCCTGTTCAAGGAGATACACACACATGTGCGGAAGTACACCACGTATCTTCAATACTACTAGCCCTTGTATGTTTTAAGCATTTACAGTTGCTTATATTTTTACTTTTTCCTATTTCTCTTTCTTATTAATTATTTTTATTAATACATTCGAACTTAAAGGATTCCTTTTATTTAAATTAGTAAACGAATTTTAAGGACAAGTTTTTTGTTTTATTTTTACTAATAACTTTTCATACAGCTTTTTATATTTCCTGGACTTTTGATGCTCATCGTGAATTAAGTTTATTATTAACCCTTTTTAACTATTGTAACATTGAACTCAATCATTTCTATCTCCATAGTTACTATATTTTAATTCATATGCCAGTGCCTCCTCGCGGGGGTGTTAATACTACGAATATGGAAATATAAACCTCACTGAAAGATGGCGAAAATTTATCGAAATAAACGAACAGTATATAAGTATTTGATTGTTCTGTTTATATATTAACTAACAGAAAAAATATATCATGAGTTTTCCGATATCCCATCACATAAAGAAAAACGTATATTAAGTTTTGTGTATTCAAATACAAACTTTTAATCAAAAGAATGGAAAAAATCCATTACCACATCATTGTTCGCACTCTGTATACGTATTTCGACAACTAAGTTGTCCTCATCAGCAGACTATTAATCACAGATGCAACACTGCCATTAATAGTCTGCTGATGATGACAACTTAGTTGTCGAAATCGTATAGACCACAAACAGTGATATGGTAAAGGTTTCTGCCTTTTTTTGATTAATTCCATTAACCACAGTCTCCAACAAAGTTTACTTTTATAAACTTTTAAAATAATTTCTGTGTAAATTATCTTCCGGGATTATTATGTCAAAAGTGATGTGTATAGGTTGTTTTGTCTATCAAACACTAAAAATGTATTACTTACATAAAAATGCTGCAGTAGTCATGAAAATTGCGAACTTGTACTGAGCGAAGGTGTTATTGAAGTGCAAATTTTCAATGTCTATCCATGTCACAGCACGTATATACTTATAGGTGACCAGTTTGGGTATAATGATAAATATACACGCTTCCCAATGAAGCATAAATAGAGAAATACTGATGAACAGTACTAGCTTAAAAACTATGGAATTAAGGTGCCAATTCTGAAAACGAAAAAGAATTGAAGTCTGTTTATTGTTAATGTTCTGGTACAATAATTGATAATCAATTTAGAATAGAAGGCCCACATCGTAAAATTTGAAATCTATCCAGTGCTGTTTACATTACTGAAAACACGTAGATCACAGAAAAATGCTACTTATTAATTATTAGACAAAGTCTTGATTTCTATTAATGTAAGGATTATAATAAAAGGAGTTGCTATAAATTATAAGAATATTTCTAATAAATATAGGCAAAAAATCTTACCCTCGCCAGTTGCCTGAAATATTGAAAAAGTGTTCTCGATCGAAGCACTTTGCAGAGACAGAACATGATAAGACACAGTTTTGCATCAAATGACAGCGACTCGTTGTAACGTATTACTTGATAGGGCAATGATGTTAGACTGTCCAGAAGAAAACCTCCGTTTTTGAAATAGTACCTGTTATGCAATAAAAGAATAGTTTAAATAAAATATTTATGGCATTTTCTATAAATATCTCCGCCTCGAATAACTGTTTAAAAAAAAACTGCCCAGTAGAACATTAAATTCACAATCACAACTGCTTGTTTTGAATGTCATAAATTATTTTCAGCAAAAGAGGAAATAAGGGCCTTATTTAAATTTTTTAAAATATGTCTTAATTTGGTTGATTTAACAATTATGATTATACTAAATTATACTTATTTAAAAGAGTAGCGTTATTGAAGTAAATAACCGTGAAGTAACTAGTGAATATTTTGATGTATCAATTCAATAGAGAATTTACCTTGTTTCGTAGTATTTTATTCTAAATCTCTACACTTATTTAAATTCAAAATAAAATACATATAAATACTACATTGTGTCATTATCTTGCATTATAAAACTCGCACCCATAAAACTAATTCTTTCTGCAATAACAATGTAACATATGCAACAGGGTTTATAGAGGTTATAGGTAAGTTTATCATTTGCCACGTATGTGCCTACGAGGGAGCGTTTTTATATTCGCGGAATGGGGGACAAGGGGTGGAAATAAAGAAACCAAATTATTTTTCTTTTTCAATATATTCACCTGCAAGACGGATACATTCTTCACATCTTTCAATTAATTTATTTATACCCTCATAAAAAAATGATTTCTTTTTATCTGCAAAATACGCCGAAACTGCCTCCTTGACTTCATCATCGGCAGTAAATTTTTTACCCCGCAACTCTTTTTTCATTTTCGGAAACAGGTAATAATCACTCGGGGCCAGGTCTGGGCTGTAGGGTGGGTGATTCACAATTTCGAAGCCCACCTTACGCAGGGCAGCTAACGCAACGCGGCTCTTGTGGACGGGCGCGTTGTCGTGCAAAAGCAGAACACCTTTTGTCAATTTTCCCCGTCTTTTCTCTTTAATGGCTTCTTTTAGTCGCTCTAATATTGAAGCGTAATATTCTCCGGTTATAGAAACACCTTTATCTTTATAATCAATCAACAATATTCCTTCCGAGTCCCAAAATACCGTTGCCATGAGTTTCCCAGCTGATTGTGACACTTTAAATTTCTTGGGAGGTGCTGTGCCCTTTTTATGCCACTGCATGGAGTCTTGTTTGCACTCAGGTTCATAATGATGAACCCAAGTTTCGTCTCCAGTAACAATTCCACTCAATACACCATCCTTGTCTTCATTACAGAGGTCCAAAAATGCACACGAACACTCTACGCGCTGTTGTTTTTGCGGCGCCGTGAGCATTCTCGGCACCCATCTTGTGCTGACCTTAGACATGCCGAGATGATCGTGTAGGATTTTAAAAATTGTTGTATCGGATACTCCAACCATTTCTGCGAGTTGTTTCTTCTTTAGTCGAGCATCTTCGAGTACAATTTGTTCAACTTTTTGGATAAGTGCTGGCGTGGTCACCTCAATGCTCCTGCCCGGTCTCGGGTCGTCTTCAAGGGATTCCCTTCCTTGTTTAAATAAACTATGCCACTTGTACACCATGGTTTTTCCTGGACAAGAGTCGCCGTAAACCAATGACATCTCATTCATTATGGTCGTGACTGATTTTCCTTGCCTGGTAAGGAACTTTATAACGGCACGATATTCGATTTTTTCCATATTTCACTTTTCACTCCTGATTATGTTACTTGGTTGACGATAGCTCAAAGACTAACTGTCTAATAATAATGAAACTTCGTATTTATACTAATCATGAGTCGCTGCACAGGCCACGCCCCCAATGCGCCTACTCACCCCTCTACAACCCGCTCATTCCGCGAATATAAAAACGCTCCCTCGTATATACATAGACAAATCTGAACCAGTGAAGCGAATATTTACGTCAATCGTTGAGAGTCCCGACCAATGCGTATGCTATTAGTTATCATCTGCACTTGATTTGGAGATGTTATTTGTTTTACGTTTTATATAAATATATATGAAATAAATAAATATGAAATATGAAGCAAAAACAAACAGTGTGTCAAACGTACGGAAGGGAACAAAGCGACTATTGATTGACACAGTCAAGAAGTATATCAGTGAATTTCCTAATTTATTTTATAATGGATTTACGATAATATGTAAAGTTGCAATAAACTGCTGATGTGCTTCGACAAACACGACTGTAGAGAATATGTTAATAGTAACAAGCACATAAATAAAGAAATGGCGTGCCACTAACGGCTGAATTCATGCTAAATTTACTTTTAATGATCACGACATGCGATTTACCACTAAGCTTACTGAATAAGACAGTTTCGATAATTTTGGCATTAATATAATTCCAAGTGGAAACTATCACTTCGGTAAGCGTTCCATAACTATTTACCATCTCTCGCAAAGAAATCTCAAATAGCATCACAGCTGTAGTAAAAGGCAAATAGCTACACTTAGGCGTTGACAAGACGACAAATCGTAATCAAAACTCTATTTTAAATATAATAGTACGTGTACTGCAACCCCTTAAACCGACATTTTCAAATCTATTGGCTAGTAAAAGATTATAAAAGTGTACAGAAGAATAACTTCTGCAGGCCGAGAGACTATTACATTTGAGGTGTAAAGTTCATGCTGTACATCTTGTCGTGAAAATTATTCGAGAATATATTCCAGATATGGAAACACTAATAGCAAATACTAGAAAAGTGTTTCATAAATCTTCAAAACGAATTCGAAAATTTTACAAACTGTGCCCCCATATTTCTGAATCACCACAATCAATCCTTATACGTTGGAGAACATGGGTGAAGGCGGCTTTATTATTCTGACTATTTCCGACAAATTGAATCTGTGGTTCTAGAATTCAATCCTGACAGCGCTATAGTTATTACGGAAAGTCAGATAAGATTTAAAAATATTCCCGTTGAAACCGATTTAAAAACTATTTACGACAATTATAAAAGCCAATTTATCGCAATAGAAAAATGGCAAAATACAGGGTGTTTCAAAAAGAATATACGTATTTCGAATGCATATATTCATTAAACTTTAAGACATACGAATATGAAACTTTACACGCATATTTACGAACCTCTCAAGTTCAGATTACAGATGTTCAATATGTCCTCTATCAGCGACACGAACAGTCGGCAGTACGGATCCGGTTCTTTAACTCGTCCAGGTTCTGTGGGAGTGGTGGTACATAAAGGTTGGCTTTAACGAAACCCTACAGGAAGAAGTCACAGGGTGTCAAATCCAGTGACCGTGGAGCCTAGTTGTCTCAACTAGGTTCCATAGGCATATTGAACATCTGTAATCTGAACTTGAGAGGAGCTGGCGACTTAGCATGTCTCATGCTAAGTCGCCACGACCCAATCCAACGGTTCGGTAGAGTTTCATTGAGCGCACTTGGCGACTCCAGTGAGGGGGTGCCCCGTCTTATTGTCTTCGTGTGGCCTCGGAAACAACTAGTTTTGTAACGTAGCGAGATACTGCTGTTTGTTAACCGTGTTTCCATCAAAGAAGAATGGGCCGTAAACAGATGATCGGGATATCGCACAAAACATATTGATTTTAGGTGAATCTCGTACATGTTCAATGGCTGCATGTGGATTCTGTAAACCCTAAATTCAAACATTGTGTTTATTTACCAGACTACTAACATGGAAAGTCGCTTCATCACTGAACACGATGCGTTGTGCGAAAGTGTTATCATTATCAATAGCATCATGAATCTCGTTACAAAATGCCACACGTTTCCGTTTGTTATCAGGACGCAGAGCTTGTAACAACTGTAACTTGTACGGCTTCATAACCAACCGACGTCTCAAAACACGCCAAATTATTGTTGTAGGCAGTTGTAACTCCCGACTGGCAAGACGAGTTGATTTTGAAGGATTACGATGGAAAGCAGTTTGAATTCGTGCAACATTTTCTTCAGAGACACAAGGGTGGCCAGGACTCTTTTACTTACATACACATCCTGTATCTACAAACTGACGATACCATCTGCGAAAGTTCCACCCATTCGGAGGATCAATTTGGTAGCTCAACCTGAAACGTCTTTGCATTGTAATCACAGAATTGCACTTCGCAAACTCGAGAACACAAAATGATTTTTGATGCGAAGTAGCCATTTTAAACACGGTTACCAAGAAAAACAGAAGACAACTGACATCTAGCGGCTATTAAATGAACTAGACTGTGTATTCGTTTCTCCAATAGCCGAGCCGAGGCGCAGCGATCGATAGTTTAGACAAATTAATACTTTGTAATACGTACTATATTCTTTTTGAAACACTCTGTACTTTACTGTCCTTAGTGGAGTTAGTGCAAATAGTGGACGATATACAACCACTGCCATGTTCTATAGGTGATAATGTAAATGTATATATTTGATAATATAAGCAAAGATTTTGATTTTACCCGATTAAGACAAATTTGTGATGGTGCTTCTGTGGGTCCGTTGTCTATATATAAAGATTATTTTAATTGAGCGTGTACATTAGTAGATGTCGAATAATCTTTCTTAAGATATAAGAACATTTTTTGTCACAGTGAAGATTGTTGACTAAGACAAATATGGAAACCTATCTAATAGTTCAAACTTTTCACCAAAGTTAACAATTTCATGCTACATAATAACGGCTATAAACAAAGTAGTATTTCAGAAATTTACTATTTATTTTTCTTTATTTTATGCATTGCCGATTGTTAATGTTCTTTTCACTGACATCTGATTATATGTATTTAGATACGCACTTACTATAACCGATCCTAACTTGTCGCGCCTGGGGAAAATGACAAGGCTAGGTATGAAGATTAGGTTACGTATTTTTAAAGTAAAATGCACCTAAAATGGCAAAAGAAAAAGCTATTTACATATATTATATATTCATACAAAAACATCTATTTTAAAAATATACGACATATACTGTAGATCACTGTATATATAGTAGCTAAAGATTGGAACGTGGAATATCAAAACTACTTATTGTTATATGTGGTACAAATAATTTAATTTATATAAAAAAAAATACTTACATTACTTAATTTATTGATATAGTTATGCAGCTTCTTATATTTTAATAGTTTGTAGTACTTCTTTTGAATCAAAAGTGGCGATTTGGTTTACACGAATAAAAATTGATGACGTGAAATAGGTGTATGTATATGCTAGGGTAGCGTTTGTTAACCTTTTTCTACCGACGTACCCCTTGACCTATCTTCATTACTCCACGTACCTCAACTCCACTCCCATTGCGTATAATTACTAATTATTAATAACAAAAATGTGTCCCAAAATTAACGCAAGGTTTGAATTACATAGAAAACACAATTTTTAGTCTTTTGATTGTTATTTTTGTATTGAATCGTAAAGTACATAGGATAGGGTTATTTATGGAATAACACATCGGGTAAATGGCCTCCACGGCTTTGTATGCACATATGCACTCGTTTGTCGAAATTTTCCATGACCATTATGCATAAATGTAGCTGTATTTCGTTGATGCAGCCTTGAATCTCCTCCTTTAATGCACGGGAGGTTGTGGGCTTGTTGACATAGACCTGTGATTTCAAATAATCCCATAAAAAGAAATCTAACGGTGTTAAATCACACGACTGGAGGGCCAATTCTGATCACCAAAACGAGAGAGTACACGACCTGGAAATGTCTCATGCAGTAATTGAATTGTTTCACGGGCTGTATGGCATGTGGCACCGTCCTGTTGAAACCACATATTGGCCACATCAATATCATCCAATTTCGGCAGAAGGAACTGTGTTATCATGTTGCGATATCGAGCACCAGTAACAGTCACTGCTTGACCAGCCTCATTTTCAAAAAGTATGGTCCAATTATGCCCCCAGCCCAAAATCCACACCAAACAGTGACACATTGTGGATACATTTATTTTTCTGTGTTAACAAAGACATCAAGGTGAAAATGTGCTTCATCGCTTAGGATGATTTTGCTCGAAAAATCAGCATCCATTTGTTAATGTTCAATAATCCATTCAACGAACTCTCTTCGCTGTGCCCATGCTTACAAAATTCAATTATCACAACAACTGAAGCCTAATGACCATTGATTAGGCTTCAGTTGTTGTGATAATTGAATTTTGTAAGCATGGAGACACAGATCTTTAGTGAGTATACGCTGTAGAGAATTTCTTGACATTTGCAATTCTTGTCCACGACGCCGAATTAAGGTTCCTGGATTGTCACCAACACTCCCACACACTGCTTTGATGTTGACATTTGAACGGCTTGTTTTTGGACGACCAGTGTGTTTGGCGTCTCCAACGGATCCAGTCTCCCTGAATTTTTCAATTAATCTCTTCACAGTTGACGAAGCTAAAACACTATTTTCTACATATTTTGTATAAAATTTTCAAACTGCGGCCGCCAAGCTTTCATTATTTTTGAAATATTGTTCAATAATGAAGACACGTTGTTCTATTGTGTAACGCTCCATTTTTACTAACCCTAAACTGTCAGCTGTCGAATTGTTTTTTTTAGGGTTGCCAATACTTTGCTGCACAAATGGCGACAAATTCAAATCTTGCGTTAATTTTGGGACACCCATTATAATTACTAATTACTAATATATCTAAATACATGTACACTATAATGCAGACATTTTTATTTTTAGCAGTTATGCAAAAGTGGTGTATAGTGGTAATTATAAACATTTAATTAAATTTAAATATGTATTTAAAACCTTGAGGCAAGTGAATTTAGGACGAGAAAGCCCTCTCAGCTAGTGCGGTGCTTGTAAACGGTAGCGGTATAATAATTGCTTTGATGAATAGTTTAAGATATTCCTCTTTCAAGTAATTTCTTTTTAAATTCAACTTAACTTTCCTCGGACTAATAAAAATGCACACTGGAATTACTTTTCATTGAAAGGGTACGCAATCCAGTGGTCTGTTCCACATTTGAAAAAATATTTCTCGAGAGCTGCGTTTCGTCCATTCAGAGGTTGTATAATTTCTTCTACAATTTCTTGAGATACGTGAACATCCGTATCAGTCAAAAACTAGTGCAGCGTTTTAAAAGCTTCAGGTTGGTTGTTCACAATAGATAACTTCCAAAACTTAAATTTTTTAGCGCCTCTATTTCGTCGGTTGCTTATAGATACTACACTGTTCTGAAGGAATAAATTTAGCTGGTTTAATTTCGAAAAGATATTGAACATGTATGGTTATCAAATTTAAATAAAAGTCGGTAAAGATAATTCTCGAAGACGCTTTGACTTCAACTCTAAGCTCAACTAAACGTGTACAAATTTTACCTAGAGACAGCCATCGAGCCTCAGTATGAAGGAGTAGGATTTCATGAATACTGTCCATTTCTTGACACAATGATGAGAATAGCTTTGAATTTGTATGGCGTGATTTAAGGAAATTCATCACTTTTCAGTCATCCAGCATATGTTTTATACCAATAGGAAGGGGCTTCGATGCTATAGCTTGTCGATGGATGCAACAATGTGCCCACTTTACCAAGGAAGATACTGCTTCGACATATCCGAGGAGGCCAGAGTAACAATCTGACATAGACTTTCCACTGTCAGTACTTAAACCACAGCACTCTGACCACATTACTCCCTATTTAGTAAAGTAGGAATCAATGGCAGCAAAAATATCTTCACCTGTCATACGTTCAGAAAACATGACAAAGCAAAAGTCCTTCTAAAAATTTATTTTCTTTCATGTACCTTACAATAAGTAGCAGAACGGCAAATTATGATGCATCAGTACTCTCATCAAGTTGAATGGGAAAATATTTACTGTTAATTACAATTATGAATTTCGTTTATAACTCATGGTTTGCCAAAGTCCCCTGTAAATGATGATAAGCTGTTCGGAGATCTAAAGGCATGGATTATTATACTGTTATTATGAATAGTAATTTATAACGTCTTTATGTATGTGTATGGTAAATAGAGTAATTAACACTCTCATTATTTTCCATTAATTGCCAGATTGAGGTAATATATATTATTATTTACTTCCATTTCCATTGTGATTTGTTTTTATGGAACAAATTAATGTAGTTTTGTAATGCATTTAGTTACCTATTTGTACCCACGAAATGTATTATAAAATTTTGTTATTCGTTAGATTTATTAGTTAAGAAACTTAAATGTAATAATAATATTTATAGCAGTAGTAAAGAATCAGCAACAGTTAATTCTTTGAATTCGCAGAAATATTGATGGACAATCTAAAATCTAATAGTCTTAAAGGTATAAATAGTCCTTAAAGGTATAAATAGAGAGTATCAGTTTAATTAGACGGTTTATAATTTATTTCTGATCTAAATTCTAAAATAATTGTAGTAATACCAGAATATTCGCTTCGGTTCCAAATATACTTCTCCTGTTGACATGTTTTCATATCCTGTTAAGCAATGAATGACAACGTCTGTGACACAGAACAAGTCACCGATAAGAAGTAATGCATGTGTTGGGGTCATTACTGCCCGACTAGCGACGTGTTCCATATTGCGAGCCACGTTGAATGGTAACATGGTCAAGCACATTATATATACGACTATCATGAAGCATTCCCAAAATAGTCTAAAAATTGTTAAAAAAAACTACGTTGTTATATTACTTTCATACAAAATGAATCATTCAGCTCTGCTTAAATTAATAGTAGTTTATATTCTCGATTTCGATTAATTTATATAAATTCTAAATTAAGATATAATGTAAATTATAATTGCAAAATCGGAAAATACCCAATTAGCATAATATCATATTGTTATTTGAAACAAAGTATTCTTGTAGCTGTTGCATACATATCGCAAGAAATAGTGACCGAATAGCTGGATCGTTTGCAATTCTTTGAACATATCTTTTAAAACTTTTCGATAGTTTTTCAATATAACATATGCATGTATTTTAGTTTTCCTTGACAGAAAAAAGTTTCGAACGAATATAGACATTGAAAAGGTAATTTTAAAAATGGTAGGATGGCAGCTCAGTTTTTTCGTAATAAGTACATACCGAATATTCACGGTGACTCATCCAAGGACACTCGCTATGCTCAGTTGTATATTTGTTGATACATACGTACTTACGCACTTACTATATTGGATTCTATCCTGTGGCACTCATAAAAATTCACCGCCTTACTTATGACCATACCCTTAGCACAAAGAACTTCGAAATGGAATTAAATTTAATTAACTAAATAGCGGTTAATAACAATTTTGATCCTTTGATAGTTAACAACATCCTACAGGCCGTTCTTTCAACACGATCGAAAAACACATAGTCCTTTAACTTCGACCATAATTTTAAAATTTTACAACGCAGTCCTATTACTAAATAACCAACTAGAAGTGTTAAAGTCAATATGTAGGTCAAACGGACTGTTCTTTTAACACTTGAATCAAAAAAGACATAAGGTCCTTCAACACTCCTCACATTACGCAAAACATTTGTTAGAATTCAAATATGATTTCAAACTCCCCACTTTTAAACTTATTCAGTATGACCATAGACCAGTTCTACTAATTCTGCGATAACGAATATTTATACTTAACCTGAGATTTAGTATTATATATTTAACAAAGCCACCCTGTGCGCGAAACATATCGTATTTTCATTATTTTGTTATTAATACATTTTGGAAATACAATATAAACGCGTGCTTCATTTCATGGGTTTCTGTACATTTTATTTTTGAATTTTAAAAGGTCCCGTATCGTTGGACTACATGATTGCCTTTCGTAAAATCGCTAGGCAGATGTAAAGAAATATTGCTATAGTTATTTGTCGATGGAGAGGTTAGTCTCAGAAAGGTGGGCAACATCGTAGAAGAGGCTCTGGACGACCTAGAAGAATTTTCGAACGGGAAGATGAGAATAAGATTGCATATCCCTAGGATGCATAGTATCTCAAGATTTGTGGGAAATGTTTTTTTTTTGTCAGAGATAGGGCAAAGAATAACAATGCGTTCCATATATCGTCGTATTCATTCATTTAAGTCGATTTCCTACTGTCCAAGAATAATACAACCTCTCACTAGTTCGCATCGCGTCTTTAGATTAAAATAATGTAATGTACAGGCAGATAGGAATAAAGGGTAGAACAATATCTAATCTAATCTTGCTTTCGTTTGTGGAACCATAATTGCTGTAAATGAGTCCGACGTCGAGGAGGGGAAAGGTGGTTTTTTAAAAGTTTTCGTAGTCTGAGAGACATGATAGTTTGGAAAGGAAATAGCAAAGGATATGGACTCCTTTGGTATATTTCTTCGAAACTTTTTAAATGCTTAAAGACACTTACGAATTTCTGGAAGCATTTGCTTTACCATATATCCAAGAGTTAAATAATGTCACATACCAGCAAAACAATGCCTGTCCTCATATTGTACCTGTTACATTACGGTTCCTGCGAGAGGCCAACATCGATATTCTCAATTGATCTAGGCTGTCGCCAGACTTATCGTATAGAACGAAATGATAGGTCGAAGGGTTGGTAGGCTTCCTAACTCGACACTAAATTTACACCAGTTATATGATACTCTACAAATTGCTTGAAATGAGCTTCCACAGGAGTCCATAGAACATATTAGAAGCATGCTTGGGCGAATAGCAGAATGTGTTCGTTTATTATCAAATTTGTTCTAAAAAGGGTAAAAATTTTTCACTGAAATTTGATCGTTTTCAATACCGTAAACTTTTGTACAAAATTTGGTTCAAAAATATAGACTATTACTGGTTGATTACTTTTTTTGTCAAATAGTATACGTATATTGTAAGTTTTACCGTGGTCGAAACAAACTATGGGTGATGTAAACTTGCGTTCGTCACGATGGATAAAACAATTATTGGAGTTGAATTTGATGGAGCCTGTGGTTGATTGACTTGATCAATAAGGTTGATATATAACTCCTTTCCACATTAACTTTGTAAATTCTGTATACGCATTTCGACAACCAAGTTGTCATCATCAGCAGATAATTTCAAAATGTCGCACCTGGTAAAACACGGCGAAAAAACAACCGCACGAAAATCAAACTCCGTACGCGATCCACACCGTTCGAAACCAAGATGTACACTAGTGTACAAAGTTAATGTGGAAAGGGGTTATATATCAACCTTATTGATCAAAACAATTATTACAAAAGAATTATATGTAACTTATTTTATTTATTTAATTTATTTTTTCTCTTTTTGAATTGTATATTATTTACAGCGTTTATATTATCTCGTGCCTTAAAATTAAATAATTTTGCGAAATATATATTTGTTTGTAACATGAATTTGAATTACCTGAACAAGCTAAAAGGATGAATAATGTACAGATAATTTGATTCAATATGTCTCCTCTTTTCGAAATAGATTGATGCATTACTTCTAAAATACATTCTGGACCTATTATTTTTCTCTGATATCAACGTCATTTTTAAGATGAAGTTTTTTAAGCGGTAACATTTTTTGTGCTTTCTTTTCTGCTCTTGATATATATAATCTTCCGATTTCTTGTCTAAATTACAAACATGTAGAGAAGCACATCTCATATGATTACCCAAAGAGAATAGTTTTCCCATCATGACACAGGATTAAGTTAATAAATAATGTAAATTTAAATTACCAATGTAATTCAGGAAGTTAAACTCTCTTGAACATGTACATATTTCTAAACATTCTGTGTCAATTTATTGTACCATTGTATCAAATTGACGCATCTACGTTATTGACATGAGTGTCTATTTGAATATATCTAAGTTCACACTGTGATCATTGAAATGGTAAGCATTTTTCATAATTGATTTACATATTGTTCCAAGTACCCATAGTAACGCTAATCAAAAATTTTTACAAATAGGCACTAAAAAATCAATAAGATCAGTAAAGGTAATTAAGTTTTATAAATTACAATTTTAAGAGATACCTTGGAAACGAAAAAATATCGGTTATTATGAACACCAGAAATTAGTGCTATTTTATTTTCTATTGCACGCGAACTCCATCTGCTTCTTCATTACATATCACTTCTATTTCTAGAATAAAATAATCTTACGAAGAATTGCCAAAGATAGATGTGAAAGTAATTTTCATGACTCGACGAGAGTCCAAATGATCACATACGTTGGGTGACAGGTATTAAAAGTATAAGTCAAAATAATACTAACGTTTAGAACTAAACAAAAACTTTAATATATTACACAAAAAACTACATACTTTTGTTTATTTCTGGATATAGTCTCCTAATTAACACTTATTCTATCAGGGCATTAGTATAGTAGGCTATAGTTTCAACATTCCTTCACGATAATGCTGCTTGCCAAGTTGCTTGAAGTAGTACATCACCGTGTCTTACAATTCCTCCAGATCCGCAGTGTTTCCCTCATAAAAAATTTTTTTAAAGATCTGAGTAAATCAGATGGGCTATATCTAGATTATACTGAGGATTTTGTAGGATCTATTAATTTCGCTGTGTAATATTTTTATTATTTTGTTATTAATACATTTTGGAAATTCAAACAAGTGTTTTATTTCAAGGGCTTAGGTGCATTTTATTTTTTTTAAGTTTGAAGAAACTCGTATCGCTGGACTACATGATTGCCAAATGTAAAAAACTATTGCTATAATTATTTTTCGTTGGAGAGGTTGGTCTCAAAAAGAAAAGGGTGGGGGAAACATCGTAGAAGAGGCTCTGGATAAGCTAGAATAACCTCCGAACGGGAAGATATGAAACTAAGATTACTTGCTCCCTAGAGATCGGCATAGTTGCTTGAACTAGTCCACCAGGGTGCTTTAAATCTTTTAAATTAAAAAATAAAATTAAAAAAATCTTTTAAAGATCTGAATAAATCTGAGCTGCCAAATCTAGACTATAAAGAGGATGTTGTAGGGTGTGTCAATAATAGTTTGGTTTAAGTTGACGTGTAGGGTTTTACGCCATTGCACAAGCGCCATTTTTATTTTAATAGCTCTGAGAAATTTTTCGCTGTTAATGGTTGTGCGTTATCCTAGAATTGTGTGATCTGCGTTTTAGAGAGTATAGAAGTTGATGCTGAGTTCTGCAAAAAATTAATATTGAGCGTTAAAGCTCACTTTCACTTGAGTGGCTTTGTGTATTGCCAAAATTGTCATATCTGGAGTAGCCAAAATCTACATCATAAACCCTGAAGTTCGATTTGGATCACCTTTTATCAAAGGAAAGTACCTATTCCATATCTTGAGCAGAATTACTTTTGCACCTCTACGATCATTACGAACAGCACTGCTGATTCAAACTAATTATAACACTACCGCCTTTGGCGGTTCTCATGTACTTAGAAAGCTGCGCACTTTCAACAATATATGTATGTTCCAATGTTGATTCTCTACCAAGCTTCAATTGTTTAGAAATTCATTACAAACATTGTCACTCAATGTTTAAAGTTTAACTGATTAAGTCCTTGAATGTCAGTCTTTCCTATGAATTAATAACTTGTTTTTGTTCCACGTATAATAAGTAAAATAAATAAAAATATTAAATTGGATGCAAAGTGGTTACATGATAGTATATATGATATATTTGTCCAACAGATATAAAATCCTATTATAGAACAATACAATATTAAATAACGTGCAATGTTGCAAGCTTACATACAAATATGAAATATATATGTATATATATATATATATATATATATATATATATATATATATATAGGACTAAATGTAAATTTATAATTATATAAGATTTTTAAAAGTATTTTCATTAAACACATAAAAATGCACTTGGACTTATAGAATACGAAAATGGTAATCAAGTGATCAAGCATTGTTGGCAGAGGAGTATAGTTTATATCCATAACCGGTAAGTTGTTAAAATAGTCACATATTCTATAGATAGGTGATCTAATTAGTACATTTGTCCTTGCAGGTGGCAGATGAAGAGTATTTGCAAGTCTAGTTGCTTGCCTGGGAACCTAAAAGTTTAACTTTGACAGAATTTCAGGTGCGTCATTTCTGTCGTGAATAAGATAATAAAGAAATTTGATGTTATTGTGGTGTCTACGGAACTCTAATGGTTCAATGTTAAAGATAGTCAATAGGTTAATATAACTGTAGCCCCGAGGAGGATAGTTCCCAGACTAACGAAAGAAAACATATTTTAGAAAGGGCATTTGCATTAAATCTAATTCCATTGTGTTTTATAAAGAGGTGACCACTCCAACAAGGGAAAAAATATAGTGGTAATATGCTGTCAATTCATGAGAAGGATCTGGTGGTTCTAATTAAGAAACCCAAAGTTTTTAATGCGGCATTAAATATCTCGTTGATATGGTTGTTGAATAATAGCTTGGAATCAAATATGACACCCAAATCCTTATTAACATGGAATTTTTCGAGATAAGAATTGTTCAAAGCGTAATTAAAGTGTATTGAGGAGTGAATGTGACATATTTACATTTATAAATGTTCATGTGAAGCCTATTATCGGTTCACCATGTCCGGATAGCATCGAACTGTTTTTGGAGATGAGTGCAGTCATCGATATTATTTATTGCATGAAATATTTTCATATCATCTGCGAATAATAATTTCTGACAGTCAAGAAACTTCAACAAAGTCGTTTATAAAAATAGAAAGCTAAAGCGGTCCGAGGTTTGCGCCTCGCGGAACTCCTGATGTTTAGTGAAAAGACCTTTGTAGTACACATAGTTAGCACTATAAGATAAATAAGCCTGAAATAATAAGAAAAGTGACGGCGACAAATTAATTTTAGTACGTTTGTATAGTAATATTGTGTGATCCGATCGACCGCTTTAGAGAAGTCAGAGTATTGTTATCAATGTTATCGGATAGAAACCGAGTAAATATTTTTAAATTTGTGACTGTTGATCACTTACAAATAAAACTATGATGGCATGTGGATAGCATAAATTTAATTTATGTGAAAATGCAACCCACGTCACCTTTCTTATATACAGGTATCATTCTACAAATTTTTCAGCAATTGGGTAAAGTACACCAACGAAGTGTAAGATTGAACTGGCACAAAGGAGCAGCAAGAACGCCGGCGCAATTTTTAAGCAAGAAGCCTGGGATCCGTCATTACCCATAGTATTAGAATACTTAAGGTTTTTTAATGGGTGAAAATCTTCTAATTCTCGAATAAGCGGTATATTAATTAAGGTACTGCTGAAACAATTATAGATGCCAATAACAGACCTTGAGAGAGATAATGAGTAGCCAGATTGGATAAATTTAGCGAATTCATTGATAATTGACTGTGGTTGAGTGAAAAGATCACTATTCATGTTTTTCAGGGAATTGAGTAATCCATTATTGTTATTTTTACTGCATATGAAGTCCCAATATTACTTAGGAATATATTTTATTGAATCTTGTACTCTAAGTAATTATTGTGCAATATTTTGGAATTTTTTTTTATTTTCCGCCAAAGTGATTTGTACGTTTGTAAGAACTCAGTAGAATGTGTTTTTTGATATTTTAAGCGATATCTATTTTTCAACTTCAAGTCGCTTATATGTTCTTTAGTAAACTATATTTAATAAGCACTTACACAAATACGTTTCAACGATACAAATAAATTAAATCAATCATGTATTTTAGCATAGTAATTATTACACGTCAATTCAGCATTAGTATGTGTAGTTAGAAATGACTAATCGGTATTCAAAAATGCCTTATATAAAATGATATTGTTAGCATTTTTGAAATTATATTATATGTATTATAATTTTCACTTGAAGTTGAACATGGAAAACTACGATTATAAAAATCAATAGACAAATTTTAGTAGAATATTCCAAATCTGCATTCATCATCGGTGCACTCTTGTGTGTAGTCACAATGTGTTTGATATTTGTTAACACTAGAATGTGTTGTCTATGACTGACGATTGAATTTGATGGAGCCTGTGGTTGATTGACTTGATCAATAAGGTTGATATATAACCCCTTTCCACAATTAACTATTTGTAAATTCTGTATACGCATTTCGACAACCAAGTTGTCATCATCAGCAGATAATTTCAAAGTGTCGCACCTGGTAAAACACGGCGAAAAAATTGCACGAAAAATAAACTCCGTACGCGATCCGCACCGTTGAAAACCAAGATGTGCACTGTGTCTGTTTCACAAGATTTTTAAAAAAAATACTTTTACTTAAACTAACATGCACTACATTGAAAAAGGTTATTATTTCATTTCCATTTTTAACCATTTCATTTTCGCATATGAAATGATTTTCTCGTTCATTCTACAATTTGATGTGACATTTACTTTAATAAATTTAGGAAAAACATTTCTACTTTTACAGCGATTCAAGAAATTTATATCTGCACTTATAAACTTAACTTTACTATATATCTTGTGAAATGTGTTGTACTCCTTTGACCGGGAAGTCATCTTGTAGTTGAATTTGATGGAGCCTGTGGTTGATTGACTTGATCAATAAGGTTGATATATAACCCCTTTCCACAATTAACTATTTATAGTAAAGTTAAGTTTATAAGTGCAGATATAAATTTCTTGAATCGCTGTAAAAGTAGAAATGTTTTTCCTAAATTTATTAAAGTAAATGTCACATCAAATTGTAGAATGAACGAGAAAATCATTTCATATGCGAAAATGAAATGGTTAAAAATGGAAATGAAATAATAACCTTTTTCAATGTAGTGCATGTTAGTTTAAGTAAAAGTATTTTTTTAAAAATCTTGTGAAACAGACACAGTGCACATCTTGGTTTTCAACGGTGCGGATCGCGTACGGAGTTTATTTTTCGTGCAATTTTTTCGCCGTGTTTTACCAGGTGCGACACTTTGAAATTATCTGCTGATGATGACAACTTGGTTGTCGAAATGCGTATACATAATTTACAAATAGTTAATTGTGGAAAGTGGTTATATATCAACCTTATTGATCAAATATGACTGACGATTATATTAATTTGTACTAGATCGACGAAATTAGCGAATTTATTCGTCAATTGAGCTTCTGCATCATTTATGTTATGATTATTAAAGTGTGTGACGTTAAAATTGCCTTCAATTAATATATTTCTTGTATAATTTGCAATAATTTGCTTAAATATCTACAAATAAAAGTAAAAATTCTTCACAATCAGATGCAGAAATATCAGCAGAAATATAAATAACGAAAACAGATAGTAACATATGATAGATTGTATAGAAACAATACTACCTGGGATCAGTACAACACTTATAATGTTGTTAAGATTAATTCGCTCAATATGATAGTTTGATTTACAATCTATTAGTACATCTCCACCTAACTTCTAATTGATAATGTTAAATTGCCTATCCTGTCTTAAAACTTGGTAGTTAAATGAAAATAATTCACCGCCAAAGATATTCTTTGCTAGTTACATTTCGACAAGGCAGACAATATTAAATTCAGAGTTACATATATTTGTATAGAAATGATGAACTTTGGTTCGTAAGCCGCGCACATTTTGGTGATATGATACAATTTAGTGATACAAATATTATTTGTATGAAATGTTATTTTGCTTTCAATTGCTTCTCATTGAAATGACCAGGAGAATTAGCCAATATATCAGGATAGTTTGATAAGTAGTGAGAATAACACATAGATGGCGCTCTAATTGGTAAAACAAATGCACTATAATGTAGGCTGCCTATTTATATGTTTACATTCCGATATTTAGATAAATCGGATGATTAGTTAATTTTTGACAGCTCATTGAAAACGAAGCAAGACGTCGTTTTGCTAAAATGGAAAAAGCACAGTATCGTGTGGCGATTAAATACTTCGTAATTAAGGGTATGAAAGCTACCGAAATAAAAGATGAGTTACGGGAAACATTAGGTGAATCTACTCCATCATCCGCCACAATAAATAGATGGGTAAATGAATTTAAACGTGGTAGAACAAGCTGTGTTGATGAAGCGCGCTCTGGAGCACCCAAAATCGTGATTTCTAAGGAAATGATTATAAAAATCCATATTATTATTACGCAAGATCGACGACTCAAAGTGAGAGAGATAGCAGACATGGTAAACATTTCAATACAATGCGTACACCGCATTTTAACGAAAGAATTGGGCCTTTCCAAGCTTTCGGCAGGATGGGTGCCGCAATTGCTTACGACTGATCAAAAGTTCACTCGTTTGCGCAAAACCAATGAATGTTTGGACCTTTATAAGCGGAATCCGGTTGATTTTTGTAGGCGGTTTGTTATTTGCGATGAAACTTGGATACACTACAGTACACCTGAAACTAAACAACAGTCGAAACAATGGTTAGAACGTGGTTCTACACCTCCAAAGAAAGCGAAACCACTTTATCGGCAAACAAGGTGATGGCATCAATTTTTTGGGATTAAAAGGGCATTTTGCTCATTGATTACCTTCAGAAAGGTGCTACAATAAACGGACAATATTATGCAGAACTTTTACAAAAATTAAATGTTGAGATTCGTGCTAAACGGCCAGAAATGGCAAAGAAAAAGAGTCCGTTTTACCAAGACAACGCTCCCTCGCATGCCAACACAGTTGCGATGTCAAAAATCCATGAGTTGCATTTCCAATTAGTACCGCATGCGCCTTATTCGCCAGATCTAGCCCCTTCCGACTTCCTCCTTTTTCTAAAATTGAAAACGGCACTAGGCGGAAAGAAATTTTCGTCTAACGACGAGCTTATCTTCTTCGTAAATGAGTATTTTGCAAGCCTTCCGGAATCGCATTTCAGAGATGGCATGGGAGCACCGTTGGAATAAATGTATTACTCTTTTAGGAGAATATATTGAAAAATAAAAATTATTTTGTATTTAAAAAATTCGTTTTTCTTTTCCATTCTCACTACTTCTCAAGCTACTTTCGTAAGTAAGACTTTCGATGGTAAATACTTTTCCTTCAGACGAATTCGAGCAGATTTTACGAAATTTTCATGAAACCATTTGGGAGCCACTTCTCGTATAATTCTACTTCAGCTTTGGTTTTTATATATTATTGACAGGTATATTTTTAGATTTTTGCTTAGATGTATAGTTTTATTATCTCCTGCAACTGAAACTTGTGGACACCATCAGCATTTGCACAAAACATGAATGTAATTCGATCTTCAATATTTTGTTGTCAGATACGCTCTCCTCGCCACGGTGAACAAAAGTTTTCTCGGACAACAGTCTACAAAATAAGCCTTTTTCGTCTGCATTGTATACCCGACTTGGCTCAAGAACTAATTCTTCAATCTCTCCTAAAAAAATTTTTTAACGAGAATCTCAACAGAAGTGTATTCATTATATTCTTGTAGAAACGAAGTGAAAAGCACATTTTCAACTTTAGAATATTCATTAGATTTTAGGACTTGGTACCTGTTTACGTTTTTCACTATTATCTGACATTTTACATAATATGAAGTAGAATACTACATATTTGTAGGTAACCGCATTAGACATCTCACTTCGAAATATATTTATAAGACTGACTAACAATTCTCTTTATCTGTACAGAAAATGTGAGCATTCACTATGTTAAATGCTTAGAATCTTAGTAAAAACCTTACATCTATGTGTGTAAAAATATATATTACAATACAGATTTGATTTTAAAAAGATGCGTACAACCACACATATATGTTAAAAGGAATCATTCAAATGTTAGTAACACCCTGTCCACTACATATGTTTCAGAGAATCACTCATTGTCAGGTAGACTTGTGTTACTAACGAACGATTCCTTCGTAAAGTTTATCGTATCTTTTCGATACAGAAAAATAACGAATAATCATTGCGTCCCTTTCTCGTCCAACACAAAAACGAACGATAAAGCGAGAACGCGTCTGTCTCGCATGTCGGCAACAAAGTTTCCAGAGCGTATATAGACAGGCAAATCGCCGTGGTGTAAGCGTAGATTTTATTATTAAAATTTGCATACTCTACCTCAGTAAACATGAGAGTAAATAAAAACTCATAGAGTATGTCCCAGCAATATGTTCAGATAGATAGAGACTTGCACACTGCGGGATACCAGTTTATCGTGCTGTTCGTTTTCTGGGGTTATATGGTATATTATTTTAGTTGCTTAGTAACACTAAATTGACGGAATGAAGAACATTATGAAAAGTTGAAAATCGTGTATATATAAGTATATTTTATTAAAAATATTCTAAATTAACATGTTCGGTTTGTGCAATCAAGTAGTTACGAATGATTTCTTGAGACGCTGGAAACATACCCAACATATAATACCACTTTTCTCTCTCCAGTTTTATAATAACCGAACGTTGCCTAACCTTATAGGTATAGTCGTGACCCATCCTTGGATGTATTCCTTGTATTAAACCAAAGGATTCTCCAGCGTACAATGTCTGCTCTATGACTTCGCAGGCCAAGGAATCTTCGCTTAAAACATCTACCAGACCTTCGTGTATGAAATACATACAATGGTCGACATCTCCTTTGAACACTATACAATTTCCAGGAAACAAAATTACTAAACGCATTTCGGCTGCCATCTGTCGGATTAAATCTACGTGACAATTTCTTAATACTGGATGTTTTCTTAAATGACATCCAAACATTGCATTAAGCGTGGCTTCTTTTAAGTAGTGAGGAGCGTTTTCTAGTAATGTAGGAAAACGCACTCCTCGGTGATAGGTCCAAAGCAATCGAACATAGTCAATGACTTGTTCTTTTAACGGCGGAGATACGCATTGTCGGTCGATGAAATTTTTTAGTTGCATTGCAAATTCCTTATAATCGTTTTTATTTTTGTTAACAGAAACCATAATTGAGCAGGTTTCCGCAATGAATAAGGTAATAGCAAATCGACCTATCAGAGCTATTAAAACACAATAGACAACGATCAAGAAGTTGAAGGTTACGGTGAAACTATTAATCGAACTACCCATTGTAGTACTTATGACTATCAGTAAGGTATTTTCATATAAAACGAGCATTTCGTCATAACTGATCTTCGTAACACGTAGCATCGTTCTAAAACCGATCAAAAAACCGCTACTTATGTGGATATAAACAGTGAGCCAGGTAAAAATATAAAGTAGTCTCATTATTATAACGTTAGTGTATAATTTTTCTGAGGCAGTTTTCAATTTTGCACCAACTAAAAGAATTCTGGCAGTACGATTCATCCTGCAGCATGCGAAAACTATCAATTGCAGATTGGAATCGGTTATGGCCATGCATACCTGCAACAAGTAAATTCATTGTCTTTTAATATTCTGAAAACTGTAATCACAGTTCTTGATATGCGGAGTAGTTTTGATCGAATGAATTGTTACAGGGCAAATTTGAAAAGCGAAAATATATAAAAAAAGAACATGGGAGACATTTTTAAAGTGCAAAGCGAGAAGTCTCTTTGGGAAGATCAAACTAGTAACGCAAGGATGAACAAGGATTATCTACGCAAATAAGTATGCATGAATTGTTACAGGGCAAATTTGAAAAGCGAAAATATATAAAAAAAGAACATGGGAGACATTTTTAAAGTGCAAAGCAAGAAGTCTCTTTGGGAAGATCAAACCAGTAACGCAAGGATGAACAAGGATTATCTACGCAAATAAGTATGCATGAAGTTATGAGGATTAACAACGTAGAGAAATGGGTCTGATATTTAACGAGGGGTATCCAGCTAAATGATCTGTAATTTCCAGGACTAAAGTATAATAGCTGGTGAAGTACGGTTAATATTATATAGAGGACAAAAAACCCTAATCAAGGCCAATTTCAATATGCATTTCTATATGAAAAGAAGCCTAAAGACTCCAGAGAGATATGAGCCCTACAATAGATTTGAAAAGATCGCAGTGGAATGGGGTGTTTGACTATCTCACCTTAACCTTAATTTTCGGATTGACGTCTGTTCTAATCTAGTTTCGATTGGTCGGAGATGTTGATGTTTGGATGAGAATGCTGATATCAATATCTATATGTATGCCTCCGCAACCTCTGTTCTGATATTCTTGAATTTTATCTTTCAAAACAGACTTTGACTTCTGAAATTCTCATTTCTAATTTGCTGTAGATTATAATCCATATTTATGGATTGAAGGAATTTCATTTCGACGAAATGAATTTTCTCTCACATATTTGGCTGTTATAAGTAAATGCGGCGGAACGCGATTTTATAGGTTTTATACCATGTTCTTTTTTGATTAGTAAGTTTTGTAATGGTATTCAACATCCCACAGAAAACTGCTAAACGTTCCATTTTTCGTACTTATTCTGAGTTTTTTATTATTTCTTAACGTTCCACTCTTTATGCAAACTTGTTTCATTATTAATGATTAATTCGTGTGTTCCTTGCGTGCATTTTCCTCTGTGAAGTTAATATTTAGACAAATTTTAAAGAAAATTCTAAATATTCCAACATTACGTCACCGAATGTAGTCGTTTTCTGCGTATAAGAACATTTTTTCATCGCGGTGAACAAACTTTTCGGAAATAACTGTAGAAACTTACTTAATGCTGCAGATCTTTAATAGTACAGAACATGCTGATAATATTTTTAGGAGGCTAAGTATTCTATAAGATGCCTTCCCTTTTTATTTGATGGAATGTGCTCATATGTTTACTGAGCTTACAATGGTCTGTTTAGTAGACCCACCATTATCATACTGGATTTTCTGTCCCTACTCAGTAGGTCCATTGTAAAGTTGGGTAGCACTTTCTTAAGGAACTGCTTTGCCTCTCTTTAGGCAAAGAGAGGAAAAGCATAACACAGACCTCACATCTCTCTCATATCTATTTTCAGTCCACTTTTTATGGCTGTTTTTATATTGTTTTTGTAATGACACACGAAGGCTCTGGTCTGACGAAACTTATCGACCCAGTTCATTCACTTTATTGATTAGCTTTATGGTCTTCATGCGCTAGTATCCAAATAGAACTAAATATATTTCCATTAAATTTTAATTAATCAACAAGTGATTTTAAATAAAATTTCTAGATTACGAGTATCTTTTGTTGGTAGTAAAAGTATTGGAGGAACTGCACACTTACAAAATATTTTAATAGTCTACTGGACGCTGATAATTTACAAAAAGAAAACCTGAATTGCATCATATTGTCACTAAAAACTATAGTTTTTACTTCAGGATAATTAAAATTTAATATGATTATTAAAATTATGAAGCTCTTTGTACCATATGTAACCTTACTTACTCGTAAGTAAGGTTACTTACTATTCAATAAGTGTTAATCTTAAATTAAAATTGTAAATTTCGTCATAAATTAATTGCTTAAAAGAATGAATATTCCTAATTATTCTACTCACTTACCATTTCTAAAGGAACAGACGATATCACGTCGGTGTAGAATTCCAAACTACTTTTGAGATATTGCCTGGCGATTTTTCCCCTGTCCATTACAATTTCGCCTAAGTTATCTTCATAAGCAGTGTGAAATTTGAAATAGATTTTCAACAGATACAAGAAATCCATCATGTACACGACCGTGATGATGTAAGCTGAATGGTTCCACAATATTTTCTGCGTAATCTCCAAATGAAAACCAATAAAGCAAACAAATACCAAAACAAAATGCTGCCAAAATTGCATCGCCCAATTCATCTTGTAGATGGGATTCAGTTTATAATATAGTTTGCGGAAGTTGCTCTTTTTAACTGTTCCGTCAGCATAAATTTTCCGAGATGTTTTCTCTTCCACTTCATGAGAACTCTTAATGTAATCGGTGTGCATTGAAATTAAATACGAGAAATACCAATGTAGGCGATTATATTTTGAAAGAATGTAATGGAAACGTTTACTTTTAATACAGAGAAGTTCTACATTACTTCGCGCTACCATCATTAATGTTTGTCTCATAAAAGAAGAATTATCTAAACTTCCAAATAAACTTCCTTTACTTAATATTAATAGCTTTTTAAAATCCGCTCCTAAAACGTCCACTTCGCCGTTTAATATAAAGTAGATTTTACCGTGAATATCATTTACTCTGTAAATGATAGCTCTTCTTAACAATACTATATGTTCCATCTCAAGCAATAAACTTTTGTAGAACGACTTATCTGCTTTTGGAAAAAGCAACGATTGTTCAAGATCTTTTCCGAACACGTGGTACAACAAATCTTCTTTAAAACAGGTGCTGAAATAATTCATCATTCTATGCAAATCTTTGCACTGTTTCCGTTGCCACATGTGTTCGTAATGTTCTATGATTTCCTTTTTGATGTTTTTGTCAACTTTGCGGTAATTAAAAAACGTTAAAAGTTCTTTCATGGCTTGCTGGTATGTTGTGAGATCGCTGTTTCTGTAAAAATTATTCGCGACCATTTTAGTGGTGAGCCATATCGAGAACACCACAGCTATCAAAACTAACACGTCCAAACAGAGCATTTCAGCGTATTGTTTTAAAAAGAACCTAGCAATTCCGATCATAGCTAACGTGCTGCTTATCAGAATAAGACCGGAAGCTTGAATATTCATCGGAGTAAACGTAGCGTTATGCATTTTTCTAGCAACTAACAGTCTAGCGGCGCATTCTTCACTGCCATTTTGACGGAGGTAAATGTAGCAGTTAGCGTCCAAAAAGAATAAAGCAATATAGTTGATAATTAATAGACTGAGAGGAAAGTATTTTAAAATGTCGAACATACCTGTTCTCGAAATATTATTTGCGTTGAGATAATTGAAGAAACTTGCAATCCTACGGATTTGCAGGCATCTGTTCAAACGTAAATAAAAACCTAATCGGCTGTGCCTTCTGAATGGATAATCTATTGGCAGCGATGCAATCAAATCTAAAGGAAATGAATGCTTCCAATAGTGTATTGCAGTGTACATTGGATGATATATTTCTAAACCTATATTATTGAAATAGCAAACATGATGCATTAGATATAAATCTATCCAAGATAAGATATCTAAAACTAGTAGGGCATAAAAGAACACTGTTTCATCTAAAATGATTATCGAAGAACATAAGAAATTTGTAATGAGAACTAAGATGCATCTACATGCTTCATAATAAAACAAACACCTCCCGTATGGTGTCAGTGTTATTCTCATTAAAACACATTTAAATATCTGCGTGATTTTATTGAATCCTAAGAGATAATTAAAATTTTCCGATTTTTTCTTTTTGCGTTTGAAGTGATGAAATGAGGGCAGTTTCTTACTTTTGTGTATAACCAAATCCATGTTAACTTCTTCGTCTATGTAGTTATGAACATAATCTCGTATTTTACAAAATTTCACGGCCATTTTGATTTCCTGTCTCAACTTCCAGTGCTTTCGAATTATGTCCTGATAATCTTTGACGTCCAAATGTATTACCTTGCAATCGCTGATAGTTATTACAGTGTGTACAATAGGAATATCGGCACATAATTCCAATACCGAGAAGTGGTCGTTCGCTTTTAATATTTTCGTGTTTCCTTGTTTGTCGATTATTTTACACTCTCCGGACACTATCAGATGCATCTCTTTGCATATTTCTCCAGAATACGTGATGACTTCCCCAGCAGCGTATATGATTACATTAGCCTTTTTGCACACCTCCATCAATATGAAGTCATCTAATTCTTCGAAAACTGGAATTTTGCTGAAGTATTGTCCGTACATGATAAATTGATGTAGAATAAATAAATTTTTCGACATAGCTTCGCGATTTATTTTTGGATTCAAGAACTTCGTTCCTTTATCCATGTAATATTGGTCTTTTAAAAAAGTCCATACTCTCTCTTGTATAACTGAATCAAATTCTAATTTCTGCATTACAATGTCCAAGTTAGCTACGAATTCCTTAAATTTGTGTTTCTCTTGTTGATTTACCGTATCAGCCGCTATAGTGTCAGCTAGTAGGTAGACATAGCAACAACAATAAATTATCTGCATCATGAAAATTACAATTCGCCGGTTAGTAGATAATGATTGCAACATATCAAACACAGCGGCATCATTTATGAAGTAACTCGCTATGGTGAAAAGCTGTATGAAAATTAATATCTTTTCGGTTCCAGCCATATTATAATAATAATTTATTTTGCTGAGATATATTTTATTACACTTCTCCTCGCATATGAGCATGTATAAAGTGCAAGCTGAATAATAAAATAGTATGAAAGTATACACCAACACTTTTATGTATTTTAGCACTAGCAGAGTTTTAGAATTTAATTGACCTACCCTCTGAAGTAGACCGTGCAACCGGTATACTTTGAAAAGCTTATGAATTTCCATCAGAAACAAATTTCTAACGGAGATATCATATCTGACTAAACTGATGAGGATACCTAATGGGAAAACGCAGAACAAATCAATCAAAAAACTCGGTGTTGCTAAACGATAATAAAATATGGCGGAAATTTTCGTCAGGAAGACATAACGAGTCTTAACGGCTGTACTAATTCTGAGATAAATGTCGAAAGTCCAGAATAACGTTACCAGACCGCAATAATATTTGAATATCATCATGCCGTTGTTATCGTCAATTAAACAGATGAGGATAGGATAAAGTAATACCAAAAAGACGGAGATTAAACTCACCAAAAAATTCCAGGCATGCAAAATTACGGAACTGGGTTGGAAGATAAACGGAAATTTCTTTTTAATAAATACGTTGTCGGAAACCAATTCAATTTCTTGCGTTATGGAGAGAAGGTCTAAATAATATGGGCAAAAGCAAAACTCTTTCAGTTTCGTTTGCGATAGTATTTGTTGTTTGCCTTCTATATCTTGATTGTAAAGGATTCTTCTTAAAGTAGTTTTGATATATATGATCGCTAGACATTCTCTATCATTTTCGTATTTATTCCTTTCCTTTTCGTACTGGAAAGATCTCCAATACAACAAAGCACGCACATACCTTTCCTTAACGGTTAGCATTAAATTTCGACACGTTTTAGGGTACCTTCGGTACAATTTAACAAAGTGTTTCTTCTTCAAGACAATAACTTCACTATAGGTTTTGCTGATTACTGTACACGAGGCTGGATAATCGATAAACAATGTTGTCTCGCCGATACAAGTTCCACCAGATAAAGAAAGAATTGGTGTTTCACTGTTCTCTTCCGATATTAGCTGTATTATACCGGATAGGACGTAAATCATGCACGACTTCAGTGATTGTTTCCTATAAACCAATTCGCCAGGGGAAAAGTGTTGATGTGTGACTTGATCAGCTAAATATCTCAAAAAATGCACGTCCTGCTCGCGGAAAAGGTGGGAGTGTTTAAAAGCCGACCAGCTTATATCTAAAGCTATTTCCCCAGCAATCACATCAGGAATCTTATCTTTCGGTACTTGTTTGTGGGCGTAAGTGCTTGTATTTTGCCAAGATACATGGAAATATCTAGAGAACGTGTTCTCGTAGGACCTGTAGAAATTAGATAATGATCGCCTTTCACTAATCAAGCGCCAGTGATATAAGTGATGGGTGATTCTCATGTAAGTGTGAATGAAATAGAATTTATATTTTATGTGCGGTATCAAAGAACAAGCAGTTTTACTAACGTAAAAACTTGTTAAAATGAACGCGATTATGTTCAGGACACAAAAAAAGGAATGAACCAGTCTAGTGTGGGATATATCTTCGCTGATTTCACCAAACCCTTTAGCAGTTATCCGACCAGTTATTGTATAAAGAAAAGTTAGAAATATTAGGTCATCGATGTAGGTCTGCTGTATGATACTAATAACAGGTGTCAAGATAAATGTTGCAATCATTGAAGCGAATAAAAAACCCACTATTAGTTTTAACATTAGCACGGCGGCGCGGCCGCCATCGTATACCCTGTTCGTTTTTTTCAAGAACAAAAATATCCTTATCATGTGGAAAGTGTATCGTAAACGTAATAAATAAAACATGCTGTGCGTAAAATCGGTAGCCAATTCAATCGGAAGTAGGGACAACAGTTCCACTAAAACAATGAAACCATGCCTTTCTTGATGTACATATTTTATTTCTGGCCAGTTTATGCTCTTGTAAATAATCATTAGCATCAATTCGACGAAATGAAACCCATCGAAGATGTACATTCCATTGGTCACTGTAAAAAAAAGACTTTCTTCATTTTGAATCCAAAAAATATATGGGTAAGTTAGAAGAAAACGAGAAAACTTATATTATACAATTTATACAAACAGATCAAAATCTTCTGTACTCCAGACAGAAATTTTTTTCATTAAATTTGCATTGCTATAATCGAAACACCGAACAAATAATGAAAAAGCGCGCGACTTCTAAATAATGTAATTTGATTGACAATCTGGGCTTTTGCGTTGCCAAGATTGTTACTGTGTAAATGAGGTTCATATAAAATAATTAAAATATTCAGATCACTCAAACTTGCTGATACTGGTAATTTCATTATCGGTCTTTTCTTAGTTCTGCGTTAATTATCAATAAGTTAATTTTTACCAAACTAAACTCCCTTGAAAAATTTTAATTCCGTAAACTCGAGCTTTAGAGTGATTCTCTTCGTATTTGTCTAATAGGCAACAGAATGTCAAGAGTCCTGGGTATACGCGGAAGAAGCCTTTATATGTAGCGGTATACTACAGGACAGTATTCTGATATCTCTTCTTTTTCTGATTTATTTTAATATCTATGCAGTCAATTATGCATAGCACCACATTTTTCTCTCTATTTACTTAACACTATCCTTGGTAAAAATTGAAGATTTCTCTGAATAGCTTTTCATAAAATCCAAAAATAACTCATTGAGAAGTTCCTATGTTTTTATTGATATACAGGCTGACCACGGGAAGTATTAACATTTTGAAAACAGCAAAACGGTGTTAATTTTTTAAACAAAAAATATATTTACTTTTCTGACATGTTTGTTAGGATATGCCATTTAATTTAACTTGCAAAAATAAGGTCAGGAAGGTGACGGCCGTCTTCTCTGATGCAGTTTTCAATTCTGTTGAGGAAGCTCTGCCATACTAGCTGTAGTGTCTCCTCGGTGATTAGTGCCACCTCTTCACGAATTGCCTCTTTCAAATCTTCCAAATTACGAGGTTTGCGTTGAAAAACTTTCTCCTTCAAATGTTCCCACAAAAAAAATCGCAGATGTTGAGGTCGGGAGAACGAGTAGGCCAGGGCACATCTCCAAATCTTGAAATGACATGACCTGGGAACAAGTTTCGCAGCAACGTCATCGAAACTCTTGCTGCGTGTGCAGTAGCTCCATCTTGCTGAAACCATATGCTCTGTTGTAAGTTGAGCATCTGCAGTTGTAAGGCAAAAAAATCGTTGATCATACGCACGTACCGATTCGCGTTCACTGTCACCGCAACTCCATCCTCTTCGAAAAAGAAGGGGCCAATAACATGTTGTCTCGACACCGCACACCATACACTCACACGAGGCGAATGGAGAGGTTTCGCATGAAGCTGTCTTGGGTTTTCCTCTGCCCAGTATCTACAGTTCTGTTGGTTCACTGTCCCATTTAGGTAAAAGTGAGCTTCATCGCTCATGAAAATCAGAACGTGAGGCTCATCGTGAAGGAGAACTTGCATTTGAGTAGCGAAATCCAACCGTTGGGGGTAGTCAGTTTCTTTTAACTCCTGTACACACATAATCTTGTAAGGATGAAACTTGAGATCCCGTTTCAAAATTTTTCGGACCGACTCACGTCGCATGTGTAATGAAGATGCATGCCGTCGAGCTGAACAACCAGGACTCCTAATCATTGCTGTTCTCACTCTGTCAATGTTCTCCGGAGTCCTCACTGTTCGTGTAGCGCCTGGTGGTTTCTTCCCCATAATGTTGCCTGTGGACCGAAAACTTGTAACCCATTTCATAATCGTTGGTCGGGTAAGTACGGCTCCATGCCGTCCAACGTTAAAATGAATGCGAAAATCACGCTGAGCCGTTACCACTGAATCATTGTTCCTTACATAAGAATCGTACGTAAACACGCGATGTTGAACTGTCCACGGCTCCATTGCGACTGGAATACCTAAATGGCCACTGCTTGGGAGGTCAATGACCGCCCCCCCCCCCCCATGGTTTGCCGCGGCCGAGTACAGTCGCATCAAAAATGTAAATACATCCCGTGGTCACCTTTTATAATATCTAAGGCATCATGTGCGAATACAATTAACTCGAACATCTTTATAGATTTTTGATATACATACATGCTTTTAATAATAGGTAAAACGAACTGAATATCCCGGTAAATGTATATTTGTTTTATAAATAAGTAATCGACTAAAAACGCACGTTTGCTCTAGAAACTACGTATATAGCAGCAAGATTAAAATAACTCAGTAATTACTATATAAGATTTAAGTTGTATATAAAACACATGTGTGTATGAACGCAAAAATATGTAAACTAGGTTTGTTCCATTTTTTATTTGTAACTGTCAATATTAGTACAGTGAAACCCGTTTATAGGAAACCCTCTTTATAGAATATATCGGTTAAAGGAATTAAAATCTCAAGAACAAAACCATTTCCCTTTAAGTATTAACAAAATTATTCGGTTATAAGAATATCTTTTAATAGAATATATTGGGTAAAGGAATGGCTTTTTTAAGAACATTAATACGATTTTGTCTTCCTAAAAGAATAAATTTCTCTACCTGCTTAGCTAAAGGTGGATGTCAACCAAAAGTTACTATGAATGTTTACTTTAGTTTTAGAAAGCTATTATGTACATAATTACAGATAATCTTCATATAATTACGTATTACAATAAAATCTTGTACCTAAGTGATTTTAAACAGTATTTAGATAATAGTTAATTCTGTGCGAATTACATACATACAATAAAAATTTTTTCGGAGGTTTTAAAAGCAGGAAATTTCTATATTTCTGATCAGTTTGTTATTTGACATTGCAATCGAAAGTGAGTGAAAAATGACTTCTTCGACAAACTTGAAAAGAAAAGACCTTGCTCTGAAGGAAAAAGTAAAATTGCTTGAGTTTTTAGAAGAAACAGCTTGCAGTCAGTCGGATGTTGCCAAAAAATTTGGTGTTTCCCAAGCACAAGTGAGTAAATTGTTAAAAAGAAAAGACAGTATTTTAAGTGATTGGTGTAATAATTTGAAATCTACTCAAAAACGAAGACGCAACGGGAAGAATGCTGACGTAGAAAATGCTTTAAATCATTGGTTTACGGAAAAAAGAGCGCGTAAAGTTCCACTAGCGGACCCATTTTGAAGGAAAAAGCCGAACAGATTGCACAAAATCTGGGTAGTGTAAATTTTCAAGCAACAAATGGGTGGTTTACCAGATGGAAAAGTCGTTCCCAAATTTCTTTAAAAAAAATTGTAGATGAAAAAACATATTCAAAGGATACTCCATCATCTCAAGAAGTGAAATTAGCATGTGACACTATACGTCGTTTATTAGAATCAAAAACTTATTGTAATTTTGCACATTTCTATACATTACACAACCTAATCACTGATATTTTTTGTAAAGAAGGGAAACAAAATAAAATTACAGATTATTTTGTTAAGGATGTGTAGAATTTGAAATAAAAAAAATAGTATCAATTAAAAAATATGTATTACGCTGAAATGTGTTTTTATTTCTTTTGTATGTATTCTTAAATACATTTTATGAAAATCGCAACATAAATTTACAGTATCATACTGAAGTCAATTTTATAGTTATAAAATCGCAGATATAAAGAATACGAATTATATATGTATACATACTTAACTTACTAGTAATAAGCAAAAATAAGTTAAAAACGTATAATGGAATAATACGCATATAGGAATAATTTTGGCGGACAATATGAGTATTCCAACATGCGGGTTTCACTGTAATGAGTTAGAACTGTTGAATTTGTTTTTTTTTTGCAACGGTGTATTTATGTTATACTTATTAAATCACGTGTTGGTCCTAGGTGAATTGAAAAAAAGTATTAATTGTTGATACAGATGGAATGTCGTTTTGGTGTATATACATTTTAAAATTCCCATACTCTTCTTGCCTTATTGAAATTTAATTTTAATATTTTAATTTATATATTTATATATATATTATATATTTATTATAATATTTAGCTCATGCTAATATTTTTTATTTTTATTGATGAATGCCTACAAAAATTTGAGACACAAATATTATCTTCGTAATAAAGCATAATAAGAAGTAGAAAATCACCCAGTAATTTTATAGCTAACGAGTAAGTATCGTGAGTCCAAGGAAGATTCTCTCATGACTAGAAAGTTACAAAATCAGTATCGTCTCAAGACGATACTGATTTTCACTTTATAATTCTACGAGATCAGCAGTCATGCTTATGTTATATTTTCTTTCAATTTCTAATCTTGTCGATAGGAACTAAATTAAACAAGCCGGGTTAAAAGAGTTCATAACATCGAAATACATAATACTAAATCAATAATCTTACTATATATTCGAAACTCATCCTCTGCAATAACTAGTCTGTCGTTTATTATGGCATACACAGCATTTACCATTGTTACCATAAAAGATAATAGGATGCCGAAATTGATTGCAAATTGAAATTGCGGCTCAAACTGTAGCAGAAGTAACGCTTTCCATCCTTTAATATTGAGCAGATCCTCTCCGCTCATCACTCTTGGTTTCTGTCTTTGCTGGAAATCCATTTCATGGATTCTTTTATATACCACCAAATATTATCTTATATATATTTATGTTCGTAATCCTCTATCGAATTTGACACTTCAAGGCTGTCATTAATCAAAAATTTAGTTATGACAGGCGTACAAATTAACGAATCATTTAAGTTTCAACAAGAAAGTTACAAAATTTTACTGTTGATAATACGAAGGTACAAATATTTGTATATGGAAAAGCATGCTAAATTTATCAGATACTAAATGGTAAGGTTTTGTTTAAACGTTTTATATTCTATTAATAAATTTTTCAGCGAAATCGATGGTACTTAACTAGGAAGGTTTTGCAATACAGCTTTGTTTATTTAACTTTTTCAAAGTAATTGCCTCTACACTCAATACAGCTCTCCATCCTCCGAAATCAATCTTTAAACCAATTCTGCCAAGTTTCACTAGGCAGTAAAGCACATTCGTTGTCTCAAGCTCGCAGAATGTCCTCATCACTGGAAAACCGCCTACCTTTTAGCTTCATTTTCACATGCGGAAACAGTGCAAAGTCGCAGGGAGCAAGATCTGGACTGCAGGGAGGGTGCTCGAGAAGTTTCAATCCTGCCGTGGTCAAATATTCGGTGCAGGCTTTGGCGCAGTGAGCTGGAGCATTATCGTGATGGAGGAACTAGGTGTCCATTCTTGATTTTGGCCGCAGGTTCTTCATAGATCCAATGACTTTAGGCAGGCACTGTTCAGTATACCACTTAGCTATGACTGTCTTCTGTGTGTCCAAAACGACGCGTTCCACAATTCCACTCGATTTGAAAAATACAGCTATCATTTTCTTTTTTACAGATCTGGATTTTCTGACAACTACGGGTGTGTGCTCATCATCAAAGACCCAAACTTTGTTTTGAGCTTTGGTCGGCACATCGTAATAGTACAGCCAAGTCTCGTCACCTGTCACGATGTTGTTCACATACCGAGATTGTCCCTTATTAAACTTTTTTAGCATCTCCCGGCACCAAGTCACACGTCGTGTCATCTGCTCTTCAGTCAGTCGATGCAGCACCCAGAGAGAACAAAGTTTCTTGACGTGCAAATGATCATACAGAATCGAACGAATTGCTGGTGCATTTAGACCTGAAGTACCCTCTATCAGTTAGTAGGTCACTCGCCTGTCCTCTCTAAGCATTTTCCTCACAGTAGTAACGTTTTCCTCCGTAACTGATGTTCCTGGCCTTCCCGGCCTCTCAGCATCCTCCACAGTGAAATTTCCCCTTTGGAATTCTCCATATCACCTGAATATCGTTGTGCGATGTGGACAAACATCACCTAGTGCAAGAGTCATTTCCTCGAAACACTGATCCTATGTTTAAACCACCCACGAAATTATATCGCAAAACTGCCCTTATCTCATTTCGTGACGATGCCATCGCAAGCACTTTACACTCTTACTACTAATGAATAAGTGAGCTCATCGACATGGCGCGGCGTCTACTATGCACGTATGAATATGTCTCAACAAGCAGCTTCCTACAATTCATGGTTGCGTCATATTGCAAAACTTTCCTAGTACCTTTTGTAACTTAGGCGACCATAATTGCAAAAATCATGGAATACTAGAAGCAGTGAAACTATGTGTATACAGGCAAACTATATAAGCAAAACGCATCAAATAGGAAGGTCTATTATTAGAGAGTTGAGCTGAATCTGTTGCGGTCTTGTGCGATGCACTATGAAACACTAAAGAACAGAAATATTATCCAGTTAGGCTTCTTTCACTTTGTAAAATACAATTACCAGAAATTCTTTACTTAAATTTTCCCGTGATTGGAACAGCTTTTAGGAAATTGCCCATGGCAAGATATGCTTGCTTTCGATAGCATGAAGAGTTTAAAAGACAATTGGAGAAGTTAAAAGGTGTAAGGTGATTCTCAAATTAGTTTGCTAACTAAAAAAAAGCATTAATATTGGAGCAGTATCTATTCGCACATTCATTTAAACATGTCTAGACATTCAACTCCCTAAATCCCACGCTTGTTAACACTGAATGAAAACGCGAATAAAGTAGTGATTCGTGATTACTGAAAGCGGTGTGTTCTAGAGGATGTGAAGAATGGTGGAAGATAATTATGTGTGCTAATGAAACTTTGAAGATGGAGCTGCAGAGCATGCAACTGATGGAAGAAAAGAGCTACCACCTAAAAAAGCGCACATGCAAAAACTTGCCGCTGAAGATAGAACTAAATTTATTTATTAGAAGAGAGTGTACGAGTATAAGCACATGCACTACAGTAATTACTAATTATTGTTGCGAGATGTCAAAGATTTTTTAAATCTATCTTTGGAGAATAGTATGAGAGCTTAGCTCCGATTGCACAACATTTTTGAGATTTGCAATCCAGCTTTTTACTTTTTTATTATTATTCTGATTCAATCAGTCACTGGATGAAAACCATTTTCCGAAAATAAGCTGCAATGACTCACAGCGGCACAGAAAGAATGGGGGCTCCAAAGGTATACGATATACATATTCTTTGTTTTCCTTTATTTTAAAAATATGAAGACCACTTGGCGTAACGTAAAAGTCAGTGTCTGGATTACAAGTTTTAGATATTAAACACGCTTGGCTTTAGTAGTCTTAGTGTAAGCAGAAATCAATTAGTAGCAGAAATGCTAAACATGAAAGTACCAGTTAAACTGATAATATTGACAATGATGATCTAACCTCAATGTAACTGCAAATACTATCCGTTTTCTCATATTTATTAAAGACAATAAAAATATTTACATAAAACCAAACTTCAAAATTTTTTGGTAACTTAAAACATAATTCAATGCTTCTCGATTTTAATAATCATGGCATGGATTATACATACATGTTTATATTAAAGCAGTTACCATATATGTATGTTAACAATATTTACGCCACGAGAGGGCATTCTAATGTGTTCGTATGCAGGTTATGTACAAGTCTGATTATGGTTGGGTTTATCCACAACCAAGTCTTACAAGACTATATCAATATATGTACATAATGTGTAGGTATCTACCACTAACACAAAGTGCTTGAAAACAGGAGGATCACCGTTCGTGAACTTGTTGCTCGGATTCCTGGGAGTTTTACGGTACAGTTCAAAGAGCTTTGACTGAAAAATTGGGGTATCGCAAGTGTTGTGCTCGAACGAGAAACGCAGATTTCTACGTATTTCATGTATAATCGCAGAAGTATTGATCGCAAGGGGATACTGCTGATCGAGTCTTTATTGTGCAACACTTCGCACAATATATTTAGTGGTGTTGGAGTACGAAAGTCAGAGTGGAGTACTGCAACAAATTTATCATCGTTGCAATACAAAAATTGCAACATGCTTAGAAAGAGATGGCGATTATGTAGAAAAATAGAGCTAAGTGTCCTCCATCCAACGATGTAAATTTTGATGAGAATAAACGATCTTGTATTATTGTAAAAATTATGGGAACCTTATTTCTGGATCGATCCTCTTCTGTATAATCGCAGATATTGAATCTTCTTCGCACAATATATTTAGTGGTGTTGGAGTACGAAAGTCAGAGTGGAATACTGCAACAAATTTATCATCGTTCATAACATATGGTGTTATACGACTATTTGCTTTGACTTGTATTATTGTTTGTGCTTTAGTCTCCATGTACAAGAGAAACTGCCCGCAATCGTGTATTGTGTTTATATAGTGTAAGGGGGGAGGGAAAGACAAGGCTTGCGGTCTAAGCTAGTTAGCTGTTGGCGCTAAATTTAACTGAACAGCTCCGATGTGTATTACATGATCGCATCAGTAAAATATATGTTGACGAACACAGGTATGGTTACGTAGCAAACAACCACATTACGCAGAGACGCTACGGATCGGTACGGTTAAATTGACATTTTACATACATGCGCAGACACTAAATGAATTAAATAAACAAAAGAAAATATACATGCGAAATTAATAAAAATTAAACATAAATTATAGAAATATAAAGTCCTTGACAGGTACCGTAAGTAAAATGTCTGAACACGTAAAATCTTATTTCAGTTATACTGATTGCTAATTTGTATTATGTTACCGATGGATATTATTTAGTTTTAGGTCTCTTTTAAATAAATTTAATATATGTACGAATATCCTCGTATATATACGCAAATAATACAAACAAAAGTATACATAAATTAAATCGGATTTATTAGCAAGAAACAAGATATATTACATCCTAAAGTGATAAGACTTTTTGCATGTTTATTATAATTCAACGCTTTTTTATGCATAGTAGTCAAAAGTGATAATATTCTCAATTAATCGTATGAAATGTAAGCAGAATTGGAATATTTTTTAACGTCTATTGATCGCAAAACACGATACAAATTTATTTGCGTCAACCGACGTTGGCTTAAAATGTATACATTTCTTATATATATATATATATATATATATATATATATATATATATATATATATATATTTAAGAATTTATAAGATAGATTATAAGAGGAATTAATTTCATAGCTAGCATTTAAGCCAAATAAAGTGACATAAAAACAAATTTAAAAACGCACAGTGTATAGTAGTGACCCGACCAAGTAATTATAAATATAAATACCAAAGAATATGTCTATAGTTATTGTAGTTAATTAAAGATTAAGTGATGAATACATAGACCTTTATATCAATATTGAAAGCATTTATGTACAAAGAGCAACATGAAATAAAACCCTATGTCATCAGGTATAATGTTGTAGCAATTCTACATATATATAATAGAACAATTCTTGTCTAATCGATCTTGGAATACAGGCAGTCTAAAATAGAGTACTTATCAATTAGTATAAGGTAGTTTTATGACGAATGAAAGGAAGTACCGAAATGAAATTTAATAAGATATTGGTGAGAGAAAGAATTTTTAAAAGAAATATAGATAGGATAAGGAAATCATGTTAATATGATAGAAAGGAATACTAGGACAAGTATAGAATTGGTATGTAAGGTTATGTTGATATCCATTAAATGAAATTTTTAATTTGAAATTTTGCAAAGAGAAAAACAAATAATATTCTAAGAATCCGTGTAATAGTGGTTATGTCAATATTTAGGACGTATAATGATCAACGTGTTATAAACAGTGAACAATAAATTAAAAGTTATACAAATTTAAATGAAAGTGTTTAAAACTATTAAAACATTTACAATTATTGAAGTTAATAGAATACAAATATGTGTCGTGGTTATTAGACAGATAAGAATAAATAAACCTAGGCACAGGCCTTACTAAGTAAAGACAATATATAATACGAGAGTGGTCCAATAAGTACCCGGCCTGACCTAGAGTTGGCGGTAGTTGTTTGAAAAATATTACTGTAATCGAAAGTACATAATCTATAAAGCAAATGTTTCAAGTTCGAAGACGCCACATTGTTTAGTATTTATTTGGCAGCCATTAATAGTGAACGTTTTCAGTGAATTTGTAAAAATGGAGAAAATTGGTCATCGTTACGTGATACAATACATTTATTTGAAATGCCTCAGTTCAACCGATATAAAAGCTGAACTGAATTCTGCTCTGGGTGAGTATGCCCCTCCGTTTACAAGAGTGCTCACAAATCCGTTATTGCAATGGCCAAAATTACTGAATTAAAGTTTGAATTGCTACCTCATGCATTAGATTTAGCCCCCTCGAATTATTTTCGGTTTCCAAACTTGAAAAAATGGCTCAGTGGTCAAAGATTTTCCAACGATGAAGAAGTGATGTCGGCAGTTAATGGCTATTTTGAAGAGTATGACAGTTCCTCTTATAAAGAGGGTATCGAACTTATTGAACATCGCTGAGAAAAGTGTATAGAGCTGAAAGGAGATTATGTTGAAAAATAAATATATTTCTTTCCAAAATTTTTGTGTTTTCTTTGTTGGATTGTTACTTCTGGGCAGCAGTAAGAAGATTTTGAAGACATTTGTTAATGTGATATGAAGGTTTTGAGACAGAATTACTTATTTATTTAAAACTATAAATATTAAACAGTGCAACAAGAATCTGATTCATAGACTTCCGAGAATCTAACGGTTGCGCTGACACTCAGTTTCAGCGCGACTGTTAAGCCCTAAAGATGTCCTCTACAAGTGGTAGCGAAACGTCGGTGCCAGTAAGAAAGTATAAAAAGAAAAGTAATGTGTATAAGTGTAAAGGTTATTATTTTTATTAGCTGTTAAAAAAGTTAAGAAATAATTTAAAATTAGGATGATGCCAGTAGATGAATAGTATAATATTTGCACAAAGTTAAAAGAAATTTCGTTTGAGAATAAGATTTAATTACATATATCATTATAATTGTTAAAAGATTTTATTTTATATTTTAATATATAATTCGCCAAAAATTAGACATCTTTTATTTACTGTACTTAAAAGAAAAAAATTAAAAAATGATTTAAAGCTAAAATATAGAATGTCAAAGTATAATTATTTCTTATTTATTTTATTTATTCATTATTTTTTTTTCATTATTTTAAATTATTTTAATATTACAAAACAGTCAAAGAATTACAGTAGATACTTGTTACAATAAAAATAACATTATTTCTTTAATAAATTAAATGTCAATGAGCTTTCATATTTTTAGTTCATAAAATATAAATGCTAAATTATACTTTGATTTTCATATGACATGAAAAGTCATCATACTGATGCTGAATACGTTCTCATGATTCTGAGAAATAAGAGTAATATTGAGCATAATTATAAGCAACGTAAGTATAAAGAAGTATTTTAATTTATTAATGTTTTTATATATTATAATAAAATTATTCCAAAGTCAATCATCATTTATTTACGGCAAGCTAACGTAAAGCTCTATCATTAATTTATCAGAAACATATTATTAAACACATATATTATTTTTGATAAAACTTATTACATCATTATCACCATAAATTTATAACAACAAAATATGTATATATATATATATATATATATATATATATATATATGTATTCTTTTTTTAAATATTCTGCGATAGGTCAGTGCGAACGCTTTCTATATAAAGAACCCATCCCTATGGATTTGATACACTTTTTGTATTACGTAAATACATTAAGAAAGGAAAAATTTGAAGATGAAAATTGTTATGTTAGTTCTTGTTTTACTCGGTTTAATTATTCGTGATGGAGAAACTGCAGCGTTCGCCCCCAGTAAGTACAAATTGAAAATTTAGTTTGTTTTTATGAAATTCTAAATATTTTTAAATTAATTGGAATATAAATTGTACAACAAAATTCGTGAATTACATATTGTTATTAAACTGTAACTGTCTTAATTATTATTGCTAACACATTTATTTTTTATTGCCAAATGAAAGTTTTCAACACAATTTATCATAATTTTACCATAAAAACAATATGTTAACGTTCTTAATAATGAATTCATTGGAAGAATAAACGCGATGTACGTTGCCAATTAATTATAATTTTAGCAATATTAAGCAATCTCTAAGGAAAATGATCGGCCATTGTCAAATATTTTTTAAAAGCATTCTAAAGATGATTTAGTCACAATATTGTAGCAGTTGGAGAAATTTGATGTAGATTTGGTGATTTAAAAACAAAAAAATCTTTTCGAAACATTGTGTATCTTATTTACCATAGATACTTTATATTAAATAAATTTAATTCGAAATTACTTTCTTGTATTTTGCATTGATAATGATAATGATCATTCTAAAACGCAAAATAGTTTTTTTAATTTTCAATGTTAGCATTATTGAACAAAAGAGTCAATATTTTATTAGCTGTCACAATACATTTAACTATACCTAATAATTCTACTTTGTATATTTCCTTCAACATACATATGTATGGATATATATATATATATATATATATATATATATATATATATTACTCGTTTTCATATTTAATAAAAATATATAAGTAATGCTAATAATTAGACGAATAACATAATTTGAATTTAAAATTGTTATATTTTATATAAAAATAAAATCCTATAATGTTAAATGAGACAATGCAAATTTATTAAGATAAAACATGCAGAAAAAAACGTTTATATATAAGTTTATACGACTTTCGTCTTACACACTCTTTGGAAAATTCTCCACAGCAACTTGTTTTCAAAAGTTTAATTCGTGCAATTAAATATTTAATTAAATACCTGTTTAATACATTAAAATACAATTTTTTATACATTAATTTAATTCTCTTCTTAATATATTCTTTTGTTTCAGTGAATTGTGTAGGAGCATATTGTCCATGTATCGGTCTGAATTGTCCTATTACAAATCCATGTCCTGGGCCAACTTGTCCTATAGTGAATCCGTGCCCTGGGCCAACTTGTCCTATAGTGAATCCATGTCCTGGACCAATTTGCCCCGTAGTGAATCCGTGCCCGGGGCCAACTTGTCCTATAGTGAATCCGTGCCCTGGGCCAACTTGTCCTATAGTGAATCCGTGTCCTGGACCAACTTGTCCCATAACGAATCCGTGTCCTGGGCCAACTTGTCCCGTAGTGAATCCATGCCCTGGGCCAACTTGTCCTATAGTGAATCCGTGCCCTGGGCCAACTTGTCCTATAGTGAATCCGTGTCCTGGACCAACGTGTCCCATAACGAATCCGTGTCCTGGGCCAACTTGTCCCGTAGTGAATCCATGCCCTGGACCGACTTGTCCTGTAGTGAATCCATGCCCTGGACCGACTTGTCCTACAGTGAATCCATGTCCCATATGCATACTTTTAGGCAATACTGCACCATGTTGCACGGGATTGGCACCACCATGCTGTTGACGAAATGTCTTTTTTTTCTTTATTATGTAAATATAACAGAAAATTTGTTAATTGTAAATGCAGTAAATACTGACATGTAGTGAATATTTGTTTTCTTTTTGTAAATACTCACAAATTTTTTATTTAAAATAGAAGTATTTTAAATACCAGTGCCTATTTATTGCAAAAATTTTGTAATCAAACGCAAACTGACAATTCTTAGTGTTATCGTTTTATTAATGAAAGATAAACAAAGCTCCATCTATTATATATTCAATATTTAAAAACAGAGGTAACACATCTGAAATTACTAAAAAAATTGGTAAAATATTTCTTTTTTACTATACATATACATATATTATTACATATTTATTTTTTACTCATCTCTCAAAAAAGAACCTTACCACATCAATGTTTGTACTCTGTATAGGTTAATTAAGTTGTCACATTAGTTGTCCAAATGCGTATGCAGAGTACGAACATTGATGTTGTAAGGGGTTTTCCCCTTTCGTTGATTAATGCCATTAATACAGTCTGCAACAATGTTTACATTAAAATCTCTATTTTGCTAATTTTAAGAAAAATTTTAATTTAGACAAAATATATATTTAAAGAATTAAAGTTTTACTCAATAGGGACGAACATTATAGTCTATAAAAATAAATACTACCCCCACTACTGCTGCATACGAAAGAGAACAATGGGACAAAGAGTCTTAACCAGATCCCTCTGGTATGTGAAAGTATCAATTTCTAGGAAACAAAAGTCCGTGTGCCCTCCAGCACTGTTTGCAGTCGATCTTGCTGGACTGAAACTGCATGTATATCCAATAAACTGAATCTGTATGTAGTATGTAATTCGGATTTTCTCTACGATGTCAATTTTTATATGCCATTGCTAGTACGATCTGTAGGTAACAAAGTTTTTTAAAAGCAATCTACTGTTACCATTGCTGTGTGTTCTTATATGAAGTTCGAGTTATTTATTATACGTGTATCAGGATCGCAAATAAATTGTGCTCCTTAAACGTTATTTAAACTTCATATGGTTACCGTGAAAAAAAGAATAAACACAAATATATATACAGGATGCCTACTCAACAGGCGACAGAATTCAATGGGTTAGGACTATTTTAAGATATTTTTATCATCAGATGCTTTATCACTAAGGTTGATATATAACCCCTTTCCATATTAACTTTTGTAATTCTGTATACGCATTTCGACAACCAAGTTGTCATCATCAGCAGATAACCGCAAAGTGTCGCACCTGGTAAACCACGGCGAAAAATACCTGTACGAAAACACATACCGTACGCGGTACACACCGTTGAGAACCTAAACGTACACTAAATCTTCGTTTCACAAGATTTCTAAAAATTGTTTTACTTAAACTAAGATGAATGACAGTGGAAAAAAATCCGTGTTCCCTTTTTTCCAATGTCATTCATCTTAGTGATACAGTTTCACTTTTCTTCTATAATTTCAGATGCAGTGTTCACTGGTATATTTGCTATATAAGATGTAAAGATTTTTTGAAATGTTTTCATTAGTAGCACAAAAGATGAAAAGTTTGATTGATCTACACATTTTTTTATTTTCCTAATTCACAAAATGGAATTCCTAACTAATTATTCTAAAACATGTACTTGGTACACAAACTTCTACAAGTAAATAATATGGATTATTTGTGTAAATATTAAACTTTAAAATTTGTCCTCAGTATCAAGCAGTCAACAATATTTTAACCTGCCATGCGAAACCACCGACAGGGAAAATAATAAAAATGTAAATATTGCTTTACAAAATAGACAGAACTTCCACCAGAGAGTTATTACATCTTCAGCAATACATTAATATAAAGGCATCACAATAGCCCTTGTAAACTCGGTTATGCGTTGCTGAATTAAAACATTGCCGTCCTGCGAAAAAACCCCATGAAGCAATTAAGAAAGACATCTACAATGGGCCAAGATACATCACCAGTTTACTGTTGGAGAATGGAGAAAGGTTTTTGTATAAAATTATATTGCAATCATTTTAGAAATGTTTTCTAATATTACGTGTTAGTTACTCTTAATTTCTCAATCACAGGTCATATTCAGTAACGAGTCGCGACTAGAAGCGATTATGGAATTTATCAAATTTGTGAGACGAACACCTTCGGAATGTTATAGAAAGGATTGGGTAGCGCACAGTGTTAAACAGCCCTCCGCTGTGATGATATGGTCATACATAGAATAATGCTGTATTTTGTCGAAGAGATAATGAACAAGTGATCAATACAAAAATGTAATAGAATGTTTTGATACTCTTTATTCTTCACTAGATGCAGAGGAATATATTTCCATTTTGTGCAAAATGAGGCTTCAGTCATAGAAATCTGTCCAGAATGTTTTTCGAGATTTCGATATACAAGCGCCTTATCTGGAATTTCAATCGAGAATGTTTGGAGTGTTTTGAAATCTATATTTTATTCATCCTCAAACCCCAATTTAAATGTTTTAAAAGTAAATATTGAAAAAGCCTGGAAAGAAAACAGAAACTGTAAAAGTTTGTGTCGAGAGCATATCGAAGTGATCAAGTGATTGTCGTTTGACCAAACATTGGAACAAATATATTCTATAGTTATAAATATTATTGAAAACTATATCAGCATGTGTAATATAAATGTATACGTTTTAATTTCACGTGTTTCAATTTTATTTCGTTAAAACGACAAAATTGTAGGGCTTAAGTATCAGGTTCTATATATAATATAATATATACATATGTATATAGTAAGGACTGTATAATTGACCGTACTTTTAATATCTTAAACGCAACTATTATCAGGTGTATCGGTCTGTTGAATAAAGACTCAAACAATTTTAGTTTTCAATACACTATATTTCGCTGCCATAACATTTGCAGCTTCCTCAGGAGTGTGAAACTAAAAGGAGTCATACACTGGCTGATTCAAAACAATTGTATAAATAACTCTCAATTTTAATTTTAAAATACATTGTAAAATAAAATAAAACTCAATTCAGCAAAATTAGTTTAACCTATTTTGTCCGTCCGTAAAGCTGTACAAAATTATAAAAAAGCTTTTTTATAATTCTGGTTAATTCAGGTTAAACTAATTTTGCTGAGTTGAGTTCTATTTTATTTTACAATGTATTTTAAAATTAAAATTGAGAGTTACGAGGAGCGTTCTTATATTCGCGGAATGAGCGGGTTGTAGAGGGGTGAGTAGGCGCGTTAGGGGCGTGGCCTGTGCAGCGACTCATGATTAGTATAAATACGAAGTTTCATTGTTATTAGACAGTTAGTCTTTGAGCTATCGTCAACCAAGTAACATAATCAGGAGTGAAAAGTGAAATATGGAAAAAATCGAATATCGTGCCGTTATAAAGTTCCTTACCAGGCAAGGAAAATCAGTCGCGACCATAATGAATGAGATGTCATTGGTTTACGGCGACTCTTGTCCAGGAAAAACCATGGTGTACAAGTGGCATAGTTTATTTAAACAAGGAAGGGAATCCCTTGAAGACGACCCGAGGCCGGGCAGGAGCATTGAGGTGACCACGCCAGCACTTATCCAAAAAGTTGAACAAATTGTACTCGAAGATGCTCGACTAAAGAAGAAACAACTCGCAGAAATGGTTGGAGTATCCGATACAACAATTTTTAAAATCCTACACGATCATCTCGGCATGTCTAAGGTCAGCGCAAGATGGGTGCAGAGAATGCTCACGCCGCCGCAAAAACAACAGCGCGTAGAGTGTTCGCGTGCATTTTTGGACCTCTGTAATGAAGACAAGGATGGTGTATTGAGTGGAATTGTTACTGGAGACGAAACTTGGGTTCATCATTATGAACCTGAGTGCAAACAAGACTCCATGCAGTGGCATAAAAAGGGCACAGCACCTCCCAAGAAATTTAAAGTGTCACAATCAGCTGGGAAACTCATGGCAACGGTATTTTGGGACTCGGAAGGAATATTGTTGATTGATTATAAAGATAAAGGTGTTTCTATAACCGGAGAATATTACGCTTCAATATTAGAGCGACTAAAAGAAGCCATTAAAGAGAAAAGACGGGGAAAATTGACAAAAGGTGTTCTGCTTTTGCACGACAACGCGCCCGTCTACAAGAGCCGCGTTGCGTTAGCTGCCCTGCATAAGATGGGCTTCGAAATTGTGAATCACCCACTCTACAGCCCAGACCTGGCCCCGAGTGATTATTACCTGTTTCCAAAAATGAAGAAAGAGCTGCGGGGTAAAAAATTTACTGCCGATGATGAAGTCAAGAAGGCGGTTTGGGCATATTTTGCAGATAAAGAGACATCATTTTTTTATGAGGGTATAAATAAATTAATTGAAAGATGTGAAAAATGTATCCGTCTTGCAGGTGAATATATTGAAAACGAAAAATAATTTGGTTTTTTTATTTCCACCCCTTGTCCCCCATTCCGCGAATATAAAAACGCTCCCTCGTATTTATACAATTGTTTTGAATCAGTCAGTGTATGATGACTCCTTTCAGTTTCACCTTTTTGCAAAAATATTACAAACTTATTCAGTGCCGGTATGTAAATTACAAAAAATATATTTCATTAAGCGCATTCATCTGCTTTTGTTTTTTGGAAGTGTTTATGTGTATTTTACAGCACAGTATGTCTAATAATATTAAAAGCACGTATAATTACTACTACAGTATGATAATTTCAACATCTCACTTAAGTACTTTACTTAACATACAGTACCGCACAATAATATTATGACTCAACCAATATATGTTAGTGATTTCATTTTTATAAGAAATAACGGTTTGACATGATCAACTGTTTATTAACATTATAATATAAAGATTAATGCATATTTTGAAATAATATGAATTAATATTTTGTTAAGCCGCCCTTTGCTTTAATCACGGCGGCAATTCTTTTCGGCATGCTTCTCATACATGATGCAGCTAATTCCTTCAAGTCCTGATTATTGCGTCGAGTATCTTCAATATTATGTTTTAAATTAGCTAGGGTCGGCTTTGAAGTTGAGTAAACAATCCGTTTTAAACTAGTCAACACTTCCTCTATTGGGTTTAATTTTGTAAACAACATCCTCAGATCTTAAAGAATCAATGTCTGGAATTAGTATTGATCCCATTATGAATTTGTACTGTACTTGGTTTATTGTACTCGTAACATAATATTATGTATAGGCTATAACTTTTTTCTTGATGTACAGGAGCAAATTATAATAGCTGAAGGATATTTAATTATTCTAATGACTGCAGCTTCACGAAAACGTTCATGTGGTCTTCTCCTAATGAAGTGGAAATTACCTCCTATGCGCAAATTCCTCGTATAATTCTCATGTTCGTCACGATATTTTGATGTTATATGCTTTTAAGAGGCGTAGCACCTTTCCTCTAGGTCGCTATCGATTCTCTTTTAACATTTAGTCTTCACGATTTGCTTTCTTTCTTTTTTAATTTTATTTTATAGCTTTCTGCAATTAACTTTGTCATTCTGTCTGAGAATATTGTAAAGTGTTTTCCAATAAGGACTTGACAACTTTTTTTCAAAATAAAATGCAGACCATTTGAGATATTTCAAAAACTTTATTATCGGGTTGAAGTACAATCAAAACATTTATGAATGGAACTCGACTTCGTTCACATGACCACTGCGGGCACGTTTGCAGCGGTCGATTCGTTGGACCCAATTTTCGATGACTCGGCCACACAATTCGGCCGAAACGGCTGCTATTTCGCGTTCAATGTTGGCTTTGAGCTCTTCCAACGTTGTCGGCTTGTTGGCATAGACCAATGACTTGACGTAGCCCCAAAGAAAAAAGTCTAGAGGCGTTAAATCGCACGAACGAGGCGGCCAATCGACTGGTCCATTTCTTGAGATAACACGCTCATCAAACTTACTCTTCAATAAATCGATTGTAACGTGTGCTGTGTGGCTTGTGGCACCGTCCTGCTGAAACCACATGTTGTCCAAGTCCATATTTTCCAATTCAGGCCAAAAATAATCGATAATCATAGCGCGATAACGATTACCATTCACAGTAACGTGACGATCATTAGCGTCGACGAAAAAATATGGCCCTATGACGCCGCCGGCATGCAAACCGCACCAAACAGTTATTTTTTGTGGATGAAGTGGTGTTTCATGAAGCACATGTGGATTTTCACTCCACCAATAACGCATATTTTGCTTATTGACGAACCCATTGAGCCAAAAATGAGCTTCGTCACTGAAAATGATTTTGCGATGAAATTGATCATCTTGGCGCATCTTTTCCAGAGTCCAATCGGAGAACGTACGTCGCTTCAAATGGTCCATCGGTTTCAATTCTTGAGTCAGTTTGATCTTGTGTGGGTGTAAACCAAGATCCTTACGCAAAATTCGCCATAAAGTGGTCTGGGTGATGCCCAACTCTTGAGAACGCCGTGGAATTGACTGACTTGGATCATTTGTTACGGACGTTTCAACGGCAGCGATATTTTCGAAACTTCGACCAACCCGTTGTCTCACTGGCACGGCAACATCACACAACGAATATGTAGACTCAAATTTTTGCACTAAACTTGTTACTGCCTGTCTACTAGGGCGAGAATTACGACCGAAAATCGGAGTTAACGCTCTTAAAGTAGCGGTCACCGACTCCGAATTTCTGTAGTAAATTTTTATAATTTGCAGACGTTGTTCGTTCGTGTACTTTACCATGACGAAAATGTTAAGCTTACTGAATAAATTGACAGTGACAGTTCGATGATTAGTGAGAGGGTGCGTTCACAAATTGAATTAAAAGTTGTCAAGTCCCTATTGGAAAACCCTTTAGTTCCCAGTTTTTAATAAAGTCCTTAATGCTACCTTTTTGCACTAGGGATTTTTATTTTAACAGCAGGAAATACAATATTTTCTCTATTTACTAAATCGCTCTAAGTATTTTTAAGAAATGCGAGAGGCCCTAACTTAATTGTGCGGTACATTCAAGAGCTATTTATAATATTTATTAGTAATATATTGTACTTTTATAATCACAATTGAGATGTCTTCCCGCCGGCCAAGTTTATACTGAGTACGCCGCACTCCCACTTGTATAATGTAATAAAACAGATGAAGTGTAGAATTATAAGTTACTACCGAGAGTATCTTTATATAAGACGAACGTATAATTATTAAGTATAATGGACGTGGTTAAGGGAAAACGAGACCATTGGTTAACGCAGTACGAAAGTTTATTGACGAATTTCCCGGTTTATATTGTAATGGTATTAAGATATACTGTAAAGTTTGCGATAAATCGTTGATGTGACAAACACGACTGCAAAAATCATATAAAGAGTGTACAACACCAAAATAAGGAAAATAACGTGTCACTAAAACACGCAATCTATGTTTAATTTACCGTTAATGAAAATAGCCTGTGATTTGAGACTTCATCTACTCGATAAACAACCGCTTCATGACTTCTGGAATAAATACAATCCCAAATGGAAGCTACCATCCCGGATAGCGTTACAGAACCATATGCCAATTGCACGTAATGACATCGAAGACGTGATCAAAGCTATAGTAAAAGACAAACAGCTGTGGTTATGTGTAGACGAAACGACAGATTGATAAAACATTCTGTTTTGAACATTATAGTGTGTGTTCCAGATTCTGTTAAAGCGACATTTCCCATTGCATTAGCTAGCAAAAGATTAGAAAAGTTTACTGGTGAAGCAATTGTGAAGGTAGTACTGTATACGCTAAAAAAATTCGACATTCATCTGACCAAATGTTGATGTTTGCGAGTGATGGTTCAGCGTTAATATGTAGTGTAGGTCGTTCCCTTAGAGACAAGCATGAGGGACTTGTATATGTGACATGTAAAGTTCATGCTTTGCACCTAGTAGCAGAAAATGTTCGACAATGTCATCCAGAGATGGATGAATTAATTTAAAATACCAAAAAAGTGTTTTTGAAATCTCCCAAATGAATTCGAGAATTCCACAAGCGGTGCCCTGTTATTTCTGACTCACCAGAAATTCTTATACGTTGAGGAATGTAATTTTAAAGATTTGGAAATACTTTCGTTGAAACCGATTTAAAATTTACGACTCAATAAAAAATGTCAAAATACTGGGTTGTCGTTGATGGATTCAATGCAAATTGTAAACGATGTGCCCACTACTATGTGCTACAAGTGATATGAAAATAAAATATTTTGTAGAAAAGTTCGACAGTGTTATAAACAAACATTTCAGTTTTTCCCAGATTAACACAAATTTGTGATGGTCCGTGTATAGATCTGCTATCTATTTCTAAAGATTATTTTAATTTTGCATGTATTACACGTCGAGATATTTTCTAGATATAACATCTTTTCAGCACTTGAATGTTGGTCTCCGGGACAAATGTGGAAACTTACGTCATGCTGCAGACATTATATCAGTCTTATCCATTTTGCACTATACCACAACAGCTGTAAATAATGTAAATGTGTTATTTATATAACAAAACATAAGTGATATAAATAACGCATCTCAAGGTTACTCGTTTGTTCGTATACACGCCTTGTTACGATCCTGGCCCATGGGAAATATCCCAACTCTACTTATAATATTACTTATTTACTTTTTCTACTTAATTTAATAATTTTTTGAATGACTAGGATGTGTTCTAAGCACAATATGCTAATATCTGGTTCGGTTTCGCTTATTTACTTTCAACATTCAATCGATTTCTATATTTTTTGTTTCTTTGTAAATTGAAAATGCTTTTTCGCACAACTATGTTCAACAACGGTCATTAATATATTTATTACCTTCTTAGACTTCAGATATTCCACATACATTTTCAACCAAAAAATGGCCATTTCCTTTAAAAGCACATTTCAATGTTGAATCTGAATCTATTTCTACTAATTGTTCTCTATCTATAAATAAAATTCAGACTTGGAGATTATAAAACCGTTTCTTTAACAACGACGTAAACAATGTTTAACTTTATACATATTGTGTTTAATATATTTAGTATTGTTGGAATATATTACTATAAGGTTTGTAATTTGTATTCTATAAATAATTTATACAAAATTATTCAATATAATACGTATTTTAAATTTTTTTGTCCAATTTTTTTTGATTTTCTATATTTAAATTGTAAAACACAACGAATAATAAACAAAAATTCACGGAACGCATGAGATATTATCGGAATTCCAGGGTTGAATACAATGCTGCCATTATAAAGGGTATTAGGAAAGTTTTGCAATATCACGCAACAATGAATCGTAGAAAGCTGCGTGTTGCTGCATGTTGAGACATGTTTATACATGCATAGTAGCCGCCGCGCCATGTCGACGGGTTCAATTATTCATTGGCAGTGACACTGTAAAGTGCTTGCGATGGCATCGTGATCGCAAAATGAGATAAGAGCAGTTTTGCGTTACAATTTCATGTGTGGTTTAAACATAGACCAGTGCTTCGAAGAAATGACTCTTGCACTAGGTGATGTTTGATCACATCGCACAACGATATTCAGGTGGTATAGAGAATTCCAAAGGAGAAATTTAACTGTGGAGGATGCTAAGAGGCCGGGAAGGCCACGAACGTCAGTTACGTTACTACTGTGAGGAAAATGTTTGGCGAGGACAGGCGAGTGACCTACCAACAGATAGAAGGTACTTCAGGCCTAAATGGACCAGCAATTTATTCGATTCTGCATGATCATTTGCACGTGAAGGAACTTTGTTCTCTCTGGATGCCGCATCGACTGACTGAAGAGCAGACGACACGACGTGTGACTTGGTGCCGGGAGATGCTAAAAAAGTTTAATAATGGGCAATCTCGGTATGTGAACAACATCGTGACAGGTGACGAGACTTGGCTGTACTATTACGATGTGCCGACCAAAGCTCAAAACAAAGTTTGGGTCTTTAATGATGAGGACACACCCGTAGCGTAGTTGTCAGAAAATTCCGATCTGTAAAGGAGAAAATGGTAGCTGTAATTTTCAAATCGAGTGGAATTGTGGAAAGCGTCGTTTTGGATAAACAGAAGACAGTCACAGCTAAGTGGTATACTGAACAGTCTTTATTTAGAAAAAGAAACTTAGATAATTAACAATAATTATCTTAGAATCCGGTGCTCCGCCTGTGGCACTACACCGGATGTAACCTAACCTTAATCTTTAGTTACTACAAAGCTAACTATCTAAATCAAACTAGTCTTATCTAGAGCTCTAAGTGGGGCCTAGCCCGCGTCCTGCTTAAATATTATTCACAGTTCCGCTTCTACCCTACGGAAGTAGTCCGCTACTTATAAATCTCATTCACTAAAATGTCCAATATTTTATCGTACATATCCCTTCAGGTCGAGAAGCCGATGAAGGCCTTCCTCTTCCCGGCGGAATCTCTCCGCCGCCTCTCCTCCTTTTGGGATTTTGGGCCCCTGCAATGGGTAGGTTCTCCGCTCAATACGTTCATTCGGACATTCATTCCGTAGATCTACAAATGCTCACCTTGTATACTTCGCGCAAGTGTTTGAGCGTGTTAGTGTGTCGCTCGTACTCGTGTTTGTACCGTGTGTATCCGTATTGTTGATGTGGTGGGCGCTCGTGTGTGTGTGTGTGTGCATCTCTCTCATTCATTCGTGCTCGCCCAAAAAATAAAAAAGAATTATACTTAACTTATCCCACTTTGGCCATGGTTGGTCATCGTGGTCGTCCTCCTGACTTGCGTGCCCATGAGTGTTGGTGTGATTTCAAGCACGCCTTTCTGCGTATAGTGTGTGCTGGCGTGCTCGTGCTGTGGGATCTCGTCGCCATCGCGCGTCCAGTTAGAATGCCGAATCCTCTATGCAACTTCCTCCGTGGTCGTCGTTCTAATCCTTCCAGAAATTGTGACTTTGTATCCGTGCGGGCAAGCGTGTAGGTGTGTATTGTTTGCATGACCGTGTTTTAGTGTGTAGTTTTCGCACTTCCGCGCTATCGCGTTCTTTACCATCTTTTCCGATGCGAGCCCGTATGAAATGTCCGCATTCTGCGTTGCAGCTGCCTCTTTAGCAATTTCGTCTGCCCTTTCGTTCCCTGAGGTTCCTACGTGCGCGCGTGTCCATTTGAGCTGCACGTTCCCATCTCGTATCATCTTCCATGTTTCTAACAACAATTCCGTGGGTACATACTTCTTAACGCCTGCAGAGCAGACAGGCTGTCCGTAAACAATGTTGCCTGCCCTATTTTCATTTCCTTGCAATATTTAATTGCTGCGTTTATGGCTACCAGTTCTACCTGGCAATTGTCGCAAATATCGGCTAGCTTGATTTTTTTATTCTGAATCTCTTCGCCACCTGCATATACAACGAACCTGTGCCTTCTTCGCTCCTTGATCCATCGGTATAGAGACTTATTCTCGTCTTCTCCCGCACATCCTCGTCCCGCGAGAAATCGACCGTGCCCATTTCCGCAGGATGTATCTCCGTTGTTATTCGTTTGCTGCTCTCAACGTCCTCTGGGTTAATGTCCAATCCTGTACATTGTTCGAATTTATGCCTGTCCAGTCTAACCGCGTCTCTTCTTCTGGCGAGTTCTTTTGCTCGTATATCCGCGGGCAACGATCCCGCGATTGTTGCCGCGGCCTCCACTGTCGTGGTCGCGTACGCTCTTGCAGCCCTGACTGCAGAAATCCTTTGCGCTCCTATTATTTTCTTCGTCTCCTTGACTTTTAAAGAATCAGCCCATATCGGCGCTGCGTACAGCATTGATGGTTCTATCGCGCCCTTATAAATTGTCCCTGCCGCGCTTCCGCTGAGGCCCCAGGTCATCTTTGCGGCCGCGCCTATCTTGTTGGTCATTTCTCTCGCTTTACTTGTTGCATACTGGACGTGCTCCTATAAGTTTAATTTTTCATCCACTATTACACCTAGATATTTAACGTTTTCTTTACAATAAATTGTCGCGCTCCCCAATTTAAACGTTGGCCGCCGTTGGCCCGGTTTTACGAAAAATAAACCCTCCGATCTCGCTCGTTCGCGTTGCTTATAAGTTTTACTGTCGCGCCCTAACTAACAAAGTCGTGTCTTCAGCGAAAGCTATGATCTGATATCCCTCTGGTAACGCTAGCCCGGAGATACTATAGAATGTTCCAGTATCCCGGGCCGGATCGCGATCCTTGAGGACATCCTCGCGTAACCTCCCTTGTTGCTCTTAATCCCGCTTCTTCTATAAAAGCTTCTCATTCGAGAAATACGCCGCCGCCATCCGCATTAAATTCCGTGGACAGTTCTTCGATTTCAACTGACTCGCGATTTGTGGCCACCACGCGTGGTCGAAAGTGAACAGCGCCTGCCTAAAGTCATTGGATCTATGAAGAACCTGTGGCGAAATTCAAGAATAGACACCTGGTTCCTTCATCACGATAGTGCTCCAGCTCACTGCGCCAAAGCCTGCACCGAATATTTGACCACGACAGGATTGAAACTTCTCGAGCACCCTCCCTACAGTCCAGATCTTGCTCCCCGCAACTTTGCACTGTTCCCGTATGTGAAAATGAAACTAAAAGGAAGGCGGTTTTCCAGTGATGAAGACCTTCTGTGGGCTTGGAACAACGAGTGTGCTTTACTCCCTAGTGAAGCTTGGCAGAACTGGTTTAAAGATTAGTTTCGAAGGATGGAGAGGTGTATTGAGTGCAGAGGAAATTACTTTGAAAAAATTAAATAAACGAAGCTGCATTGCAAAACTTCCCTAGTATCCTTGTATTGACACAATTGCGCTAAAATCAGCACATCGACTGTAGAACTGGTAATCGGCACATTCCAAATTTTTCGTCATTATCAGCACGAACTGATTAATGTAAGCAATTATATATATAAAGTCGAAAACCACAAGAATCAATTACAAAAAAAATATATAATTCAAATAAGAAGAATGGTCGCCTAATTGAGATTGAATACCAAATACACCGGGTAACAGGAATGTTATTGTCATGCGAATCTTTAACAAGTTACTAAAAATAAAAATATCTAAAGGTTATTATTAGTGTCATAAAAGTCATAATACATTCGATGTCTTAGTTTTCTATAGCTGTCATGTTAATGATAATAAATCTTATATGGATAATACAATATATTGATTTATCTATGCAAATTAAAAATACACTTAATTTAAAAATTCGCAATAAAAGTTTGTAAACAATTACTCCCGAACAGTGATAATGGCCAGAAAGCTAGAATCAATTGCTAAATTTTTAAATATACTTCTTCAAATTGAATGTAATATAGAAGTTGTGAAAAAAGAATACAAGAGACTTATTAGCCGAGATTTATCGCATGTAAATAATTACATAAGCGGGTTTTGGTAACAAGTTAAAAAAACATTAAATATGACAGACCAATGCGTTTCCAAATTTAATGGTAACAAGAACAAACCTGATTCTACCACGCTCCTGTGCAATGGATTAAAAAAAAGCCTGAAATTTGTTTTATTTAAATTTTATTGTCAATATGTGTATATGCATAAAGTTACATTGTTTATATAAAGGGTGTTTCAAATTGTGCGATTTTTTTAAGAATAAATAAAATATAGATGGCGCACTGAACTTGTTTGGGTATGTAGGCGTTTAAAAAGTGTGATGTATGGCATATATAAAAATGGCTTCGTACATGGTACAACAACGCGTTCAAATTGTTGAATTATTTTATGAAAATCAGCGTTCTGTGAAAAGAGTTTATAGAAAATTACGTACATTTTATGGTTTACATAATCGTCCATCTGAAAGCACTATTGGTCGAATTATTAAAAAATTTCAAGAGACCAGTTCCGTGGAAGATCAAAAAAGTGAAAAATACAGTCGTAGTGGTCGTTCACAAGAAAATATTGGTTTGGTTCGTGAAAGTGTTGCTGAAGATCCTGAAATGTCCATTAGACGACATTCGCAACAACTTGAACTTAGTGGATCAACAACATGGCGTATTTGACACAAGGATTTAGCTCTGAAGGCATATAAGGTTCAAATAACATAGGAACTGAAGCCATTAGATCATTTAAAACGTCGTTCGTTTGTCAATTTCATCAATGAACAACCAGCTGATTTTTCTCAAAAAATAATGTTTTCCGATGAGGCACATTTTGAACTTGGTGGCTATGTTAATAACCAAAATTGCAGTATCTGGGGGTGAGGAAAATACATGAATTATTCATGAGAAACCTATGCATCCTAAACCAGTTACTGTTTGGTGTGCATTATGGGCAGGTGGTATAATTGGACCTTACTTCTTTGAAAATGCTTCTGGTGAAGCTGTAACTGTCAATGATGATCGATATCGTCGGATGATAACCGAATTTTTGTAGCCTGAATTAATTAATATTGAGCTAGAGGATATATGGTTTCAACAGGATGGTGCTACACCTCACTTTGCACACGAATCAATTGATTTATTGAGAGAAAAATTTCCTGGACGTGTAATCTCAAGAAACGGTGATGTTAATTGGCCACCAAGATCATGTAATTTTACACCGTTAGACTATTTTCTTTGGGGTTATGTGAAAAGTTAGGTTTATAAAAACAATCCACAATAAATTTCTGCTTTGAAAGATGAAGTTATTCGTGTCAGTGGTGAGATAGAGCCTCAATTATGTCAAAATGTCATTGAAAATTTTAACAAAAGAGCGGACGTCTGTGGAGCTGCAAAAGGAGGCCATTTGGCAGATATTATTTTTCGCATATAAATGTCATAACTGATACTTCAATTACTAATAAAGAGTTTTCGAAAGTGAATGCAAATTAAGTGTTTGTTACAGCATTTTTATTTTTATTTTTAACCACCAGGGAGGAAGTAGGCGCATGCGCGCAGTGAACGAAAATGAATAATGTAATGTCAATGTAGCAAGTGTTATTATTACCATTGAAACCAAAATATTAAATATACCTCATAAGTAAGACTAGTTATTCATTTACACCAATGTGAACCTCGAAGAAAACAAATACAGTCCACTCAGCGATTACATACACACGAACATATTTTTGGTCCAGACGAACCGCATACATCAGCAAAAAAACAACGACACGTACATACGATCACGATAAAGAAGCAGCAAAAAACATTGGTGAGTCCTTTTTTCCTTACATATTTAATATCCTCATATAAAATTCAATCTGAATCGAGCAATCTTATTCATAAAATAAATACACTCATTTACGTATATATACATATATACACAAAATGACAGAAGAAGACGAGATAAGAGAATTAAGACAAAGTCGGGGTATATTAAAAGGCCATTTAACGAGATTCAAACATTTTTTAGAAAGCAGTGACAACATAAATGATCAATACCTAGTTAAATTAAGGTTAGAAAAACTTGAAAAACATTTCGAAACATTCGAAGAGGTGCAAACGAAGTTAGAAATCATTGATATAACAGAAGAAGCGGAGCGGCAAGAAATAGAAGATAGTTTTTTTGAGCTTATCAGCAAGGCTAGATCAATTATTAATGCAAATGCACAAAGTGTTAATCAAAACAGTACAAGTTCAATTTCATCAAATACTAATAATACGGGTGATCCGACAGCAAATTTAAGATTGCCAACAATCAGTTTACCTGTATTTGTGGGAAATTACGATGGTTGGTTACCGTTCCATGACGCTTTTAAACAACTTATTCATGATAATGTGAATTTAACAGATATTCAAAAATTTTACTATTTGAAATCTTGTCTAAAAAATGAGGCGTTACGGTTAGTGCAAGCGTATGTAATTTCATCAGACAACTATGCAATTGTATGGGAATTACTTAAAAAACGATATGAAAACAAACGTATTATAATTAATAATCATCTCAAACAGCTGTTCGAATTACCATCGGTAACAAAAGACTCGCCTGTATTATTGAGACAACTAACTGACACAGTTTATTATCATGTATCAGCTTTAAACAAGTTGCAATTACCAACAAAAGAATGGGATGTATTATTAATATATATAATTACATCAAAATTAGACGCAATAACTAATCGCGAATGGGAAAATTCTCTAGACGACGAAGGGTCTATACCAACTTTTGATGAATTAAGTAAGTTTTTAAACAAAAAATGCTTTACATTAGAGACAACAAGCAAAAAATACCCTCAAAGAACACAAAATTCGCGTTCACCAAGTTTTATTAAAAACCAATCGAGCAATTATAACAAAGATTATAAGAACACATATGCAGAACAAAACTTTGCCATGACAGAATATAATCAGGACCGGAGTTGCCAATATTGTAAACAAAATCATTACATTTATGCATGTCCGGAATTTATGAAATTAAACGCGAAAGAAAAATACAATCAAGTAAAAAGGTTGTATTTATGTACCAATTGTTTACGTTCAGGGCATTCACAGCGAGATTGCAGGTCAGGAAAATGCAAAAAATGCGGGTTGGCTCACAATACTTTATTACATAATCAAGAATATCGTAAACGCTTTAATACACATTCAACAAATTCAGATCAAAATAATGATACAAATTTACAAAACGAAACGGAGTCAAATGAACTTGCTATTCAAACCAATAGCTCACATACACGAAACAAAACGCACACGCATGGATCCACAGAACTTTGCCATTTGACTGCAACAACAAATATTGACCAAACGATATCAGAAAATAAACATGATAATAACAAAATCGAATCAGAAAATCAACAATCACTTCAAATTGCACATAGTAGTTCAAATCGTAATTTAGTTTTACTTTCAACGGCACAAATCTTAATTTATGATGACCAAGGAAGAGCTCATACATGTAGAGCATTATTAGATTCAGGGAGTCAGAGCAATATAATGACAAATTCATTGTGTACTAAACTAAGGTTAAAACACGAAGATATTCATATTCCAATAGCAGGGATAAATCAGAAATTAACCACAGTTACCCAGAAAACAAAAACAATTATCGAATCACGGGACAACAAGTTTAAGGCAACTTTAACATTTTTAATTTTACCAACTATCACCGAGAATTTGCCACCCGTTGGATTTGATAAATATACATTGGATTATCCAAAAGACATCATGTTAGCTGATCCTAATTTTGATAAATCAGGTACCATAGATATCTTAATAGGTGCAAGCTTATTTTATGAATTACTTCTTGCTAATCAGTATAAACTAGGAGAAAATAAACCTGTATTTCAAGAAACGCTTTTAGGCTGGGTAGTTACGGGTAATATTAACATACCATCGAAGGCAAGCAAAAAACGAATTTGCAATTTTACAACAGAAATTTCAAATGAAACTCTAGATGAGAATTTGACAAGATTCTGGCAGTTAGAAGAAATTCCACAGAAACGTTTTTTATCACCTACTGAACAACTGTGTGAGCAACATTTTTCTGAAACCACAACGCGAGACGCAAATGGACGTTTTGTGGTCAGATTGCCCTTTTTAGAAAAGATTGCTAACTTAGGGAACTCAAAGGCGATGGCATTCAAACGATTTTATTCATTGGAAGCTAAATTTCGCAAGGACACAACCTTAAAGGCTAATTATGTAGAATTCATGAATGAATACGAACAATTAAACCACATGACGAGGCAACAACGCGTCAATGTAGAAACTGAACAGATGCAACCGTCATATATATTACCACATCATGCAGTATTCAAATCAAGTAGTACTACTACCAAATGCAGAGTAGTATTCGATGCATCGGCAAAAACAGATTTGAACATTTCATTAAACGATACATTACTGATAGGACCCACGGTACAGGATGATTTATTTGCTATAGTCTTACGATTAAGATTGCATAGTTTTGTACTTAGTGCAGACATACAAATGATGTACCGGCAAATATTGATTCATCCAGATGATCGTAAATATCAACAGATCTTGTGGAGAGCTAATGATGATCAAGCAATACATTTATATAATTTAAATACAGTCACATATGGTACAGCAAGTGCACCTTATTTGGCAACAAGAGTACTCAGACAATTAGCCGTGGATTGTCAAGATAAATATCCACGTACCTGTGAACTAATTAGAAATTCATTTTACATGGACGACTTACTCGTTAGTGTGAATTCCAGAGTGGAGGCATTAGAAATATACAAGGAAATGTCTTACATATTAGGAACAGCAGGATTCCATTTAAGAAAATGGTCTTCAAATGATAAGGAGATTTTAAACAAAATAGCAGAAGATAGCAACAACACAGAGACAATTATTGAAATTCGTGATAATAGAGACTTGAAAACCCTGGGACTCTCATGGATTTCAGAACCAGATACACTAAATTATGCAATAAATTTAGAAATTAAACATACATATGTTACAAAAAGATTAGTTTTAGCTACCATTTCTAGAATCTTTGACCCACTTGGATTAATAGGTCCCGCAATAATAAGAGCAAAATTATTTATGCAACAGTTATGGAAGCTACAAATCGCATGGGACGAAGAACTAGATCCGGAATTGGGAAAACTTTGGTTAACATTTCTAGAAGAGATGCAGCACATAAATCAAGTCATTATTAAAAGGCAAGTATTATGTTACCAACCAGAATTTATTGAATTGCATGGATTTTGTGATTCGTCGGAAAGAGCTTACGGAGCATGTATTTATTTAATATCAGGAAATGCTAAAGGTGAAAAATGTTCCAATCTCTTATGTGCTAAGTCCAAGGTGGCTCCACAGAAAAAATGTACGCTACCACGATTAGAACTGTTAGCAGCAGTATTACTAGCAAAATTAGTAGATGTTATAAGACGTACATTGAACATTCAATTAACCCAGACAATACTTTACAGTGATTCCATGATTGTTTTGGCATGGTTACAAATTGACCCGTGTCAGTTGAAAACGTTTGTAACTAATCGTGTAACAACCATAAGAGAATTATCGAATGTAACCGAATGGAAACACGTTCCTTCAGAACTTAATCCCGCAGATATTATTTCCAGAGGTCTTAATGCTTTGGAGATACAGGATTCAAAACTTTGGTGGCATGGACCAGATTTTATAATAACCAATGAATTAAATCACGAACAAGATATGATAGATTTTGAATTCTTACCTGACACTAAGAAATCAGTAATTAGTTTAGCAGCTGTTGATAAACCCAATGGTGACCTATTTAACAAATATTCGAGTTTAAGCAAATTACAACGTATAGTTGCCTATTGTATGCGATTTAAACGTGCGACACTAGATAAAGCAAGGTTTAAATCACAGAAACTTTCATCAGATGAATTAGAATGCTCATTGAAAAGAATAGTTAAGTTAACTCAACAGGAGGTATTTGCTAATGAGATTTATTCGTTATCACATAAACGAGCATTGAAACCTAGTAGTAAAATATTGAATTTGAATCCATTTCTAGATGAAGTCGGATTATTACGCGTCGGCGGAAGATTAAGGCATTCCAATTTAGACTTCGCTCAAAAACATCCAATTATAATACCTAAAAATCATAAATTAACAAAATTGATTATCACAAAATACCACTGGGAACATTTACACGCTGGTGCACAAAATTTATTATCCATAATAAGATTAGAATTCTGGCCTCTCAATGGCAAATCAACAGTTAAGGGAGTTCTCCGAACTTGCACCAAATGTTTTAAAATTAATCCAAAACCTACTAAATTCCTAATGGGTGATTTACCCAGCTCACGGGTATTGCCCTGCAGGCCTTTCTCAAAATGCGGCGTAGATTACGCTGGTCCTATTTTAATCAAGGACAGAAGCTTACGAAATGCAAGGCTAGTCAAGGCATACCTTTGCATATTTGTATGTTTTGCTACGCGTGCAATTCACATTGAATTAGTCAGTAATCTCACAACCGAGAGTTTTTTGAATGCACTCAAAAGATTTATAGCTCGTAGAGGAAAACCGTCCGTAATTCATTCGGACAATGGTCTGAACTTTGTTGGTGCGAATAACCATTTCATTGAATTGTACCAATTAATAAATGATAAATTCCACAACGACAAAATTCACAATTTTTTAGCTAATGATAAAATTAAATGGGTGTTCATTCCTCCCAGATCAGCTCATGTAGGAGGTTTATGGGAAGCGAGTGTAAAGTCGACTAAATTTCACTTACGGAGAATATTGGAAAGGGCCGCTTTGACTTATGAAGAGTTAAATACGATACTCATTCAGATTGAAGCTTGTTTAAACTCCAGACCTCTGTCCCCTTTATCCAATGATCCCGACGACTTTTTACCTTTAACTCCTGCTCACTTTTTAATTGGAGAATCATTAGCTGCTGCACCACAAGAAGATGTTCAAGATCAACAGATTAACCGACTTACTAGGTACCAACGCCTACAACAATTAACTCAACATTTCTGGAAAAGGTGGTCGCGTGAATATTTAACCGAACTACAGAAGAGATCCAAATGGAAGACGAATTCACATCCATCACTTCAGGAAGGCACACTGGTCATCTTGAAAGAAGATAATTTGTCTCCACTACACTGGCCCATGGCGAGGATCATCAAACTCCATCCAGGATTAGACAACATCACTCGTGTAGTGTCTGTGAAAACGCCTAGTGGTAAAGTGTTTCAACGCTCAGTGTCGAAAATATGTATTATCCCCCTTGAGGAAAATAATGACTAGTTGGACTTATAATGAACTGTACTATTATTTTATATCCTATATGTCAGAACAATATTTTTACCATTTTTACTAATATTGAAAGCTACCTTTCAAGGTGGGCGGCATATGTTACAGCATTTTTATTTTTATTTTTAACCACCAGGGAGGAAGTAGGCGCATGCGCGCAGTGAACGAAAATGAATAATGTAATGTCAATGTAGCAAGTGTTATTATTACCATTGAAACCTAAATATTAAATATACCTCATAAGTAAGACTAGTTATTCATTTACACCAATGTGAACCTCGAAGAAAACAAATACAGTCCACTCAGCGATTACATACACACGAACAAATACTATCATTAGTTGACAAAGATTAGTTAGACTTCCACCGATAATTTACAAGCTCATTGAATGCACCATTATTATTCGATATTCACTTTTTTTTGTTGTAGTACGAAATATCTATTTTGTCAGATGTAAATCTTATTATTACTCGTTTCATTCATCACCGAACTATCTTCAGTACTAGACGGCGTTTGAGGATTTTTTTTACACCTGAATATCTTCATTGTTTTCCCACCCCTGAAGTAGCAGACTCAAGGCGGGTGGAATTCTCAAGCGCGCAACAGCTAGGTTCGGAAGGGGTAGCAATCTTCACTTGTTTATTTTCTCCGCATTATAATTATTTTTCCTTTTTTTTTATTTTGTAGTGAGCGCTTCATCAAAACCTTTAAGTCTATATCAATTATCAACACTACAAATTTTACATTGATCAATATTAGTTTATTAGCATGAGCTCTTTCGGCATTTCCGACAATTTAATATTTCTGTCTGTTTATGATGTACATACTTAAACTACTTCGTATAATTTTCTAGTTCGCAGTAAATCCCAAAGCGATAGACCAAAGGCGCGCATTTCATTATTACATGCATTGGGACAATACACATTGTAAAACTTTATAATTCGAATATGTTTACTTTTTTCGATCACGTTCGACTATAATATTTTGTACCTTAGTTTTCTCGTTGTTAATTATCAAGTGGTTTAACAAATTGTAGAGATTTGTTACAATTATTGTTCTCAAATTCTTCAAAAGTTCTCATATCTCCGAGATTGCCTGCTTTTACTCATTACTCAATATTGTTAGAATGGCTTCTATATTGGATTAGCGATGGTAAAATTTTATTATATTCGAATATTCCTAAATGCAAAACTTCTAAACATTTTCAGAATTTTACACACAGTTGCATTGCGCACAAAGATTTAGTAACCATCGTGAGATCGATCGTCTTCTTTAGCTTAAGGAGTATAAATTCATTAAGCGCGAAATTTAAATTTGTAATAAAAAAACTTTTAGTGTTAAATGAATAGTTGTATGGTAATTTTAAAGGAGCCTGTGGTTGATTAACTAGATCACCGAAGGTTGATATATAACCCCTTGCCACAATAATTTTCGTTTTCTGTATACATATTTCGACAACTAAGTTGTCATCATCAGCAAATAATTAAACAGTGTCGCACCTGGACAACTACGGTAAAAATACCCGTACTTCCGCACGCCATCCGTACCACTGAAAGCCAAAACATACACTGTGAGTGTCGAAATACATATACGGAAAACGAAAATTATTGTGGCAAGGGGTTATATATTGTATTAACCTTCAGTGATCTAGAATAGTTTTATTTTAGTGCTTGCGTGTTCTCATATGATTAACTGTCACAAATTAATTTAACGATACCCTGTGATTTACGGCTGCACGTAGGATGTTGCACGTTGACTTAATATTTTAAAGTGTAGGGTGCTAAGTTCCAACATGTACCTTTGAACAAGTATATGGCTAGAATAAATATTAAAGGAATCCTTCTTCCTATGCTAATTCAATCTCAAACCATTCTATAGTAAGTAGTCTCGCGTTCGAGGCAAAATTTTAAAAAATCTCCTCTTCGACATCGGACTCTGACTATTACAGACCGTATAAAAAAATGTAAAAAACAAGATATATATTACGAAAACAGTATTGTTCCACTTTTCATCATATCTGTCCATACATTACACTATTATATCCTAAGCGTGATGTCGACTAGTGAGAGGCAGTATTAGTCTTGAACGATAGGAAATCAACTCAAGCGAACGAATACGATGTATGGAATGCACTATTATTCTATGGCCTAACTTTGCCAAAAAACCATTTTCCACCGATCTCGAAGTACCATGCCGATCCCTAAGAGCAAGCAATCTTAGTCTCCTATATCCCTGTTCGGTGGTGTCTGATCTACGATGTTGCCCACCTTTTCGAGACTCATCTCTCCAAAAATGAATAACTCTAGTAATATTTTTTGCATCCGCCTAGCCATTTCACGGAATGTAATACTTCCGTTATGTAGTCCGTCTAAACCACAAACCCTTTCGAAATTACTAATTAGAGATTATTTTGTTATTTTTGAACTTTTGGCATTTTAATTACACAAATTTATAACTATAAACTGTTACAAACAAATAATAAATGTAAAGTAGTCGAAAATAAAGAAAACAAAAAAGAATTTTTTCATTAGAGTTTGGCGAAAAGTGACAGAGTTTATTGCTTTCTTATTACTTTTTCTTATTATTTATTATTTTCAAAAACATATAATTAAGATCTTTTATGATGGGACTTAAATGAAAATTATTATTTTCTACTATTCCATAGTTAATTAAATTCACAAAAATCAATTAAAAACTTCTACGCTGGAGAAGAACTCGAACCTCTACCTGCCAACTTATGTACTTAATTATATGTTTATATATAATTATTAACATCATAATAACGTGACTACTAGTTTTAATAAATAAATATTAGATCTGTTTCCATAATGGAATTTATGGCGTATTAAAGGACTCGAAGTTGTACTGCCTGGTGGCTTAAGTGGTAGAGCAGCCGTCTAGAAAACGGCAGGTAGAGGTTCGAGTCCTTCTCCAGCGCAGAAATTTTTAATTGATTTTTGTGAATTTAATTAACGATGAAGAGCAGAAAATAATAATTTTCAATATATTATATACTTTTACTAGTTGATACATTCTTTTGCCACACAGAATATTTACCAGAAAATTATCTTGATATGCTTTTGAAATCTTTTGTATATGTAATAGATAAAATAAAAAAATAGGTTGAACTAATATTTGTGATTTAATCACTAAGGTTGATATATAACCCCTTTCCACATTAACTTTTGTAATTCTGTATACGCATTTCGACAACCAAGTTGTCATCATCAGCAGATAACCGCAAATTGTCGCACCTGGTAAACCACGGCGAAAAATACCTGTACGAAAACAAACTCCGTACGCGATACACACCTTTGAGAAGTGTACATCTGCTGATGATGACAACTTGGTTGTCGAAATGCGTATACAGAATTACGAAAATTAATATGGAAAGGAGTTATATAGCGACCTTAGTGATTAAGTTAATCAACCACAGGCTCCATCAAATTCAACAACTAATATTTACGAAACTTACATATAAGGAAAATTAATTAAAATTTTTACGAATAATTTAACTTTTCTTATTCTTAATTTTATGTTAAATCGTAGCAAGTTCCTCTGCCTACCATGTAATATATTTGAATAAAAGCTGTAGTGCTTGTTCTAAGTCTGCGTTGGTTGTAAGTCGGATTCACAACAGCTTTAATTTAAACTGTCTGACATGTCTCATTTCTGGTACTGTGATATTTCGTACAAAATGTGGAGTATATTGATTATGACTTTATCTTGATTTAATAGAAGAACATTAATATTAATATGCAGTATTTATGGAATTTCATTTCAGAAATGAATTAGTGTCATAAAGTTTTTATTCTATCCAGAGTAAACGTTTCATGTTACGTATTTATTAATAAATGTGTAGGTCGGTCGAACGGGAAAATTAAAAACTTCTGCATTTGAATAAGATTTTATTTTAACGCAGATGTTTCTACAGTTAATTTAGGCATGCTATTTTATTTTAAAAAATAACGTTTGAGTCCCATTACGATGTATGCATTCTTGCAGTCTTAATCGAGAGGTTTCCTTAATATGGCTGGTACAATACATATCATTTCTTCTTGAATTCTTATTTTCAGTTTTGTTAATATTTTCGGTCGCTTGATACACACCTTACTCTTCGAACCCCAAAGAAAGAATTCAAACAGGTCAAGAGATCTCGTAGACTAAACAATATTACTATCGAGAGGTTTCCTTAATATGGCTGGGTAGTATGCATACCATTTCTTCTTGAATTTTTAATTTTAGTTTTGCTAATATTTTCGGTCGCTCGATACACATGTTACTCTTGCGAAACCCATAGAAAAAATTCGAACAGATCAAGAGATCTCGTAGACTAAACAACATTACCATCGAGAGGTCTACTCAACATGGCTAGTAAAATGCATATCATTTCTTCTTGAATATTTAATTTTAGTTTTGCTAATATTTTCGGTCGCTCGATACACACCTTACTCTTGGGCACCCCAAAGAAAGAATTCGAACAGATCAAGAGATCTCGTAGACTAAACAATATTACCATCGAGAGGTCTCCTCAACATGGCTGGTAAAATGCATATCGTTTCTTCTTGAATATTTAATTTTAGTTTTGCTAATATTTTCGGTCGCTCGATACACACCTTACTCTTGGGCACCCCAAAGAAAGAATTCGAACAGATCAAGAGATCTCGTAAACTAAACAATATTACCATCGAGAGGTTTCCTCAACATGGCTGGTAAAATGCATATCATTTCTTCTTGAATATTTAATTTTAGTCTTGTTAATATTTTCGGTCGCTCGATACACATCTTACTCTTGCGAAACCCAAAGAAAGAATTCGAACAGATCAAGAGGTCTAGTAGACTAAACAATATTACCATTTTCTATACGATATGGATCACTTAAAGCCGTTATAGCAATACGAGCCGTACTCGCAGCACGTAATTTGTGGAAATAGAATTAATAGTCGCATAAAAAATATTTTAACTATGTCTGCATAACGGATTGCAGTAATGGTCGCAGCTTTTCAGGACAATCGAGAAACGTAGAAAAGCTGCACGTTTCTCGATTGTCCTGAAAAAAAAACAGTGTATTAATGCCAGATGAAAAACATACACATCACCTTCTGACCTTCAGACTATGAAACCTTTTCTCATAGTTAGTAGGTTTTCAGCGTTCCAATATCGAATAATAATGCATAAATAATATGACGGTACTAGATGATTTGACTTGGTTTGATCATTTCCTTTTCGATTATTACTTATTTCATTTTTAGATATGATATGGTTTGAAAACAGATTTCCTAAGGCCTTCATAGCCATACGAGTCGGGTGACTTGCAGCACGTACATAATTTGTTTAAAATCGAATCAATAATCGCGTCAAAAATATTATGACTGTTTGTCCGTTAACACCCGATGATCAAAATACACACTACCTTGTGACTTTCAAGCTACGATACGGTCTTTCATATAACTAAAGTAGGTTTTCAACGCCCTAATATCGACTAATAAAAATAAATAAATAATATGACGATATTAAGGCAAACGTGGCGAGTATTTTGAAACTTCCTACCTAAGGCTTAACAATTTGTTTAGTCACCGAAATGGTTTGGCCTCGTTTTGACAATTTCCTTCTCGATAACCTGGTCACTGTGTTTATCTCAGAAACTGTTTTAGTTTATCCATACAAGCACAGTGTTAATTCACATATATGGTTTCACCACATATATCTTACATTATGACAACTCTACCGTCACGACAAACAATTAAACAATTTAATTTTTGGATATGATGCAGTTCGGAAAGAGATTTCTTAGGGCTATCATAACTATACGAGCCGTATGACTTGTTGCACCGTCTTGCAAGACTGCTTGAGTTTATAGTCATGCGCTGTAGTAACCGTTGTCGTTTTTTTATTGTCTTGAAAAGAAATCTCAGAAGACAAAAGTGTGCACAACATTATGACTTCCGAACTATAAAACTGTTGCTTATGTATCGTAAGTGAAGTGGGTTTTCAATTCTCTGTTATCGGATATTCTCCTTATTTATATAATCGCTCGGGCCTTCATTTAACGTGGATTAGATTGCTATCGCCATCTAAACGCTGGAGCATTTCTTGAGAAAAGTTTCTTTTTTATCAGAATCAGAAACTGTCCATTCTTGTACGATGTGAATTTTATACAAGTAAAAACAATTTATTATATAAAATTTGACGAATTGTGCCAATATAAATGTTCATTTATAGAATGTTTAGAACTATATGATATGGAAGTTAAAATTCTGACAATGTCTTCTAATCTTCTAACACTTTTTGTTATCAATTTATGTTTTTATTTATGCGGTGTGTTCTTCCTTTAACTGTGGAGCGTGTTTTACATTTATCCAATCCCAACTTCATTTTAATATCGGAGTAATTATTATAATTATTAAAATTCATAATAAATAAGATAGATGTCAAAATTTAGCAAACGATGTCAGAAACGTCGCGCCGATTTAAAATTGAAGAATTCTTCCATTGAATAAAACTCACTTTCTATCAGATATTTCCACTATTCGGATGGACTTAAGTAGATGGTTGTACATTTTTGCAGACAAGTAATTGATGTCGCTCGGTTAATTTTACTTTTGAGTATAACGAGATCAGTTTTATGTCAAGAAGGGTAACTATGTTCATCGGAATGAGTTAGGAAGTACCCTGAATATGATTTTCTTTTAAAAAGTATAGATAAGGACAATGGGAAAAGATATGGCAATGACTTTAAGTTTTTTTGCTTGTTTCTGCAATCAATGTGAAATTAAAATTTGTTTAAGATTTTTCTTAAAATTTTATGTTTTTAAATAATTCTTTTTAATATTATATTAATACTTAAACTAACAGAAAATGTCAAGTCTAATTTCATAACAATAATCCATAAAAGTAATCGATTTCAATTGAAACCAACATGAATATCCGTTAAATTAGGGCGATTGATTTTCTTTTGTTAGTCATTTGAAAAGCGGTAGTCGTGTAACAAAACAAATTTTTTGATGGCTATTGGCAACTGACTCTTAATTCGAAGTATGTTTGCATGCGTTCAGCTGGTGCGAGTTTGTGGTACGCAATGGAAATCAAAATGTGTTGACAGGGGTTTTGTTATTTAGTAAACATTCATATCGCTGCACGGAAATATTACGGGTTTACTTAGTTCTGTAAAATATAAAAGCCCTTTACCCGAGATCGCGTAAATTCGATTCTAAAAAGAAAATTACATTTATTCATGGGTAAATTAGCACATCTTTGTATCGCTACGCTTCGCACATATTAAAGAAATTAATTGCGTGTTCGCGAAACACCCTTAGGAGTTTTTATTTGTATTTTGATTTTTAATTTGCATACATCGTTTCTAATCATAATAACATTTGAAACTTTATTCGCTTAAAAAAATTACTTTTATGCAATCTTTCCAGTTTAAGGTGCAGGTGTCATTTATCTGCTAGGAAAAATCCACTTTTACTCCTCTTCCCACTTTCTAAGTACTTATATTATTCGTTGTAATGTATAAGTTTAAAGTATTTTTGTGACAAGCAATATCCTTGTCTATTACCAGTTAAACAAAGAAGAAATGTGGCTAAAAATAAAAGAATAGATAGAAGAAACTATTAGCTCTTGCGTGTTGCGCTGGTGTACTAATTAAAATGTAATAATTATGGAGATGGAAAAGATTGAGTTCCGTGCTAGCTAGCGTTGCAATAATAATAGAAAAAGGGTTAATAATAAACTTAGTTTGATTTATAATGACGTATTAAAAGTCCAGTGAAAGTGTCCTTTCAACAAGGTCGTCCTTAAAATTTTATTTACTAATTTAAACAAAAATACTTCTTAAAGCTTGAATGTATTAATAAAAATAATTAATAAATGAGAACAATATGTAAAAGGAAAGAGAAAAAATAAATTATGTAATAAGTTGTGGATTAAAATTTGCAAGGATTGGAAAAAAATGGTACGTGATGTGTACTTGGATGCGTATGTGCTTGTATCACTTTGGACACGATGTTAATTTCACTACCTCGAAATGTATAATTTCAACACTACATATACGGAGTTATGGTAAAAATTTCACTTACGAACCTGCACGTATTTTGTCGATAAAAGACGTATTACAACAGAGAGCGATTTCTAAAAGTTCGAGCTTTTTAAAAGAATCAATGGAACGAAGTAGTAAATTTGAAATACGATGCAAGTAAACAATGCCAAAAATTAATAAATAATTAAAAGGCCTGTTACAGTGCTTCGGCACTGAGGGTTCTTAATTGGTTGATGGGACAAAAACTACTAGACTGGAGGTAATGATGTAGCATTTATTGTAAATATTACATGTTAACATTACATATAAATGGATCTACTAACATAAGTTTCTTGAAAGAAAACAAAAGAATATGTTAAATCGTTAATCTAGCATATTTAATAACCTAATTAATGTATGAATCTTTACTCCCGTATACTTACATATATTCTGTTTACAATTTATTACGATTAATAAAACAAATATTTATGTATCATAACTACTGACGTTATTTAATTAGTTATTACATAATGTCGTTTACAAAATAATTCAATCTGACCTGTTCGTGGCTTGCAGTGATGCGACGATGCTGGGCCCCAAAACAAAAAGGAAAAGAGGGCGAAATCCCAAGAGAAAGAACCAAGCCCAAAAGGAGAATCACACACAGAAAATAAAAACCCTATAGATCACAATACTGTAACACAAGTACTTTAAAGAAATCAGAGACATATCTGTAGATGTTGTTCAGAGTTTTACTCCTTGAACCACGTTTGAATGGTGGACGACGCTTTTTTTTTAATTGATGAGTTTTTATTTACTCCGAACACGATGTTATATATATTCAACCATTAATTGTCATTTGCTTACAATTTCATATATCCCTCCAACTGAGGAGCACTGTCTCAAATATTAAGCGACCGTCTTTCCCAACGTCTGGTTCGTTTCTGCCTCTCCTCATCGGGTGCGGAGAGATGCGAGGGGAAAGGGGGGAACCTTATTAAGGCGGCTAAAGTGAGTCAACATAAGGATGATATCATGCCCAGGCTTATAAAACAATAACAGGACTATTGAAATAACTGCGTTTCACAATGTGCAATAATGACCCTTAACATAATTGAATAAACACCGAATATACAAAAGTTACATTATATGAAAAGGAATAGAAATGAAATACTAATAACGCATTTGAACATACATGATTTTAACGATAATACGAACGTTATAAAGAGTTTTCGCAAATGAAACAAATAATTTAGAAGAAGTGAATTAAACTGTAACAGGCCTGACATCCTTTATTATGTCAGGGCCGAATATAATATGGCGTAATTAAAGAATCAAATCTCACGGTCCTTAGTAGTTCAGTGGTAAACCGTCCGCTTAACAAGCGGACGACTGGGGTTCGACTTCTTACCGAATGGCAAGATTTCTTTCTGCCTTTATATAAGAATGAAAAAGCACAAAATTGTGAGTTTTCAGTATTTTAATTCTTTTGATAAAACTCGTTTTCGAATATTAAGAAATAATTTCTATTTCGGAATAAAATATAGAACAAAGAATGATTACTTTCATTCCAAATTGATATTTTCTGTAGTTTTCAAGTCATTCACAGTTGATAAACGGACAAGAGAATCATTTTTTTCCAGTTCCCAAATGATATTTACCATACCGTGCACAATATACTATATTTTATTTCAACTTTATATTTTAAAATTTGCAGTTGTATATGTATAAATAAGTTTAAGGCACTTTTTTAAGTCGACTATTGAATTGAAACATTTTTCGCTAATTTATTTTGGCTTATCATTAGTTAACAAAGCTAGAATATAAAAACTTCACTGTAAAGAAAGTCGTTTCTCTTCACTAAATCATTATCGAGAAGCTGCTTTTCAGTAGTTCCGTGCCTTGTTTTAGGTTTTGTTCGCAAGTTTCTCTAATGTGAAAGTTTATTTGCTTTGTTTATGGTGGTCGAACAAAGTGTACAGAATCTGGCCGAAGCAGAGCGTCATTGAAACACAAACAGTGTGCTTAGTTATTACAACAGAGAATATTTATTTTGCAAACTGAATTATACCAGAACTAACGTTTCATCAACTTTAAAAAATACATAAGTACATTTGTAATATGATACACTTACACATCTGTAATATTGTTATTGAGGGAAAATTATGTGAAAGTGTACTTTGTAAAAATTTAAAAATACAATAGATTGGTAAAGTGTTTGCATACGCTGTGATTTCAAAAGAAAAAGTAGTAACAAAATCTGTATCCAATAATAATAGTCATAATAATAATAATAATATATATTTGCCCATCTAAATCTAATTATAGGACAATGCAATAGTAACACATGTAATGTAAGCCTACATTTAGAAACTAAATAATAATAATAATAACAATAATAATCTTTAATGCCCAACTGTTTAACAAACCAATTACAGAACATATTACTGAATTTAAAAATAAAAATAAAAATAAGTGCAGTTAATGTAAAACAAAGAAAAAATAAGACTCTAATTAACCAAACACTTATAATAAGGTAATGCAAGTCATTTGAAAACTGAATGAACAATAAATGTTGGTTAATGAAAGGAATCCACGTATAATTCATTGGCATTTCTGCACATATGTACCAGTGGAGCCTTGTAAAGAACATTGGTTCTTGTCCTAGGTATTGAGAAAGTTGTCGACGATCTAGTATCAAACCTAGGTACGAGGAAATCAATTCGAGACAATAGCTCAGTAGAATCAATAAAACCATTTATTAATCTATCAAGAAAACCACCATTAGCTTTCTCCCTGCGTATATAAAGAGCTTCGAAATTATGTCTAGCAAGTAAGTCCTCACATGTCCTACCAAAAACAGGATAATGTCCATCAATCCTATAAGATAAATATTTCAGAAATGTCTTCTGAACACGCTCCAGGAGTAACTGCTGGTAATGGTAATGCGGGTACTACACTACTGAAGCGTATTTCATTCTGGATCGGACAAGAGAACAGTAAAGAACAGTCAAAGTGTGCAGGATACTAAAACCTCTGCAAGACCGAACAAGAAACCCAAGACTTCTGGAAGATGATGTAGTTATGTTACTTATATGCTTAGAAAAGCTAAGATGCGAGTCGAACAAAACTTCAAGATCCTTGAAGTTGTATATTATTATACTCTTGGTATAGTAGATTGACGAACATTATAGTCATAGTACAGCAGAGAGAACAGCACATTTGTCGATGTTTAGCTGTATCTGATTATAGGTACACCATTCGTCAATAATGCACAGATTTGTCCGAAGATTAGTGCTATCCTTAGGTGAATTAATACTGCTAAAAATTTTTAGATCGTCGGCATAAGCTAACACTCTGCAGTCAAGACGTTCCAAAAGATTGTTAACATAGATATTGAACAAAAGGGATCCCAAATGGGAAATAATGTACATTCTACACAAAAAATTAAAAATAAATTCCAATAGTATTTGCACATGTATCATTGGGGTAACAAAAAATGGAAAATTATGATTTAGTTTCAATCTGGTTTTTGCTTTGTTGTTTTTTTCATGTGAAAATAATAATTGACATAGGCCATTATGACCCATTTATAATAATAACAACAAGCTTTATTATCCAATAGAATAGACCTCAGGGGCTCACATCTGGTGAGTATGGGTGTGGCAAGCCCAAGGTGCCTTGCTGTTTTCCACTTTGCTTCAACTAGTCTGGAGTGGAATTCCTCTATTCTATTTCCCTTTGGTCTTCCTTGATCAGTTCTTGTTTTATTCTTGACCCCGACGCTTTATTAGGTTGCTAGGGGTTCTTTCGCCTTTCCTTCTATACAGATTAATTTAAGGCGTTACGTGACCCAGGCCGATTGATGGATAGCACTCGAGTGCTCCTCCGAACTAAGATGCCTTGCCGCCACATACGGCACTCTGTGGCGATAAGCGATATATCCCTAGCTACTCCTGGAAACAAAATGTAGGATGAAATAAATATAGAACAAATAGATTCGAAAGTAAGACTCGATAAAAAATTATTTCGACACCAAAGGGGGCTAAGACGGCACAGAGCCAAGGGATTTGATGCTCAGAATACTATACTCAGAACACCACCACGGGCAGATCTTTCCCTTGGACAGGAACAACACTCTCAGAGGAGGAAAGGATGCGAGAGAAAGGTAAACAGTCCTCGAATAAACCAGGAGAGGAAACATAATCCAATTGGTGCATCGCGTATAAGAAACCAGCTAGTTCAAATGTCTGATTGAATTAAAAACTATGATCGAGAAATTAAATAGAACCTTCATCGAATTAGCCATGAAGATAAAAGGTGCTCTAAAAAAAGCTGCTATAAAATGAGTATAGCGAATAACAGAAACGATGCGAAGAAGGTGGAGGGAAAGCTAGCAGAGTAGTAGAGGAGAAATACGCAGGAAGATTGACGTATTTCATGTAAAAGCACAAGTACAGAGGGACCTGCCAATGGAGACAAAGAACACTGTAATTACTAAAGATATGAATGCACAGGTAGTTCTGGACAATCAAGGTGCAGATATAGAAAACATAGTTGAAAACGGCGTTACCTTTGAAGATATTTTTGAGATACTGTATAGGAAATGGCTTCGGGGTGTCTACAAATCTAAACTCGTTGTAGTAAATCTAATGACAATGGAGAAGTGGTACAAAGCTGTGATAATCGACCCAAAGCACCGTGAGCTGAAGGGTGTGTTAAGAAATATGATTGAGAAATATCTGGAGATTTCTAATCTGATGCAGAAAGGCATGGAAGAAGGATAAGTAGAGAATAACGACCATAACAAGCAGAAAAGAGGAAGAGGAAAACACCAGACATACATACCTGATACCGCTATCAATTAACACAAAAGCGAAACTCTTTACGACGTGCTTCCCCTCAGTGGGGTTTACTGAGAGACGATAATAGAGGTGAATATCCTTGTACTTTATGTCTTCAAAATGTTCGTTGATTCTCAGACTAATCGATGAATTTGTTGTATGATTTTGTATTTATCGCTTAAACAAAATTAATGTACTGGAATGGCTTTCTTCTTATGTGTGATTGCTTTTAGATATTAAGTATAAATCCTTTCAAATACTTTGAAAAGATAGCTAATGTTCATCATATGCCGCCATTTGGGGAGTATAGGGAAAATCAGTTACTGTGTGTTTGAGTTTTACATACTCTTAGCGAAAAGAACAAAGTCCAAAATTTATCCATAGCGACAAGTATTCCTTTATGACGAAAGAACTGACAGTGAAACTTGTATAATAATGTTGAATGTGAAAGGTAGTAGATTGACAAGAACGACTCCACAATTTGAGCTTTTCTCTGAAGAAAAATATTATCGTGCATGTGGCACTAGTATTCTGAAAATCTAATACAAACTAAATATTCTATAATTTTGAAAGTACTTCGTTGTTGTTAACAATACGTTTCTAAGAACGAACCGATTATTATTAAAATCGATGCAATTCTTTTGCCTAAAGAACTCGACATAGGTGTTATTCTCAAATAGTATATAAATCATCTGTTCATTTGTATTCTAAATTACTCTTTTTATCCCAAATATTGTAGAATATTGCACACTTTTTCTGTACTGCCTCAACCAGTATGATAGCAGAATATGTAATGCAAAAAAATTATTAGAAAAACCGAAGAGAATCAACGTACATATGATATATAAAGAATTATGAACTTTAAACTCCTGATGTATAAAACTTTTTAAAAATGGGGAGAACATTGCTCGTTTTGGTCGGACCTATCGTTTTGTCTAAGTTTTTATATTTACCGCAAGATGTAACGAAGGAAATAGAACGATATTTTTCATTTTGAGAAAAATTACTTTTAAAACTGTTTACGAATAATAGTACAGGGACTGTTAAGTCGTTTATCATCTAAAAACATATTCAAGTTGAAACTCAATTTTGGGTCAACTCTGGGCATAAAGTTCAAAACTAAAATTTAATTTGCAATTGTTTTCATGTTTGTAGCATTACAAAAAATTAATTTTCGCAATTTTGGCTTCATTTCGGTATAAGCGAAAAACGATGGGCAGTATGTCTTCGGAATTTATGTACATAGGTAACTCTATTAAGTTATCGTATTGCATTGTATGTATATCTACATTTGTCAGCGCCTCATTCGTACAAATCTGACTATTTTTTTAGGATCCCTTAAATATGCATTAATTGCAATGTTAATATATATATATATATATATATATACATATATATATATATTTATATACATATATATATATATATATATATATATATATATATATATATATATATATGTATATGTATATATGTATGTGTATGAGAGTGTGTGTATGTGTGTGGGTGTATACTTTTACATAAAAAGGAGACAATCTTTTATAAGAATAGTGATCGACTGTCTAAAATTACTTAAAGTTGTTATAGTAAAATACTATTTAAATATGAAATATATTCCTAATTATTTTGTAATTATATTAAACAATTAGCAAATTTACAATACCAAAGAGATTTTTCCATTTAAAGCTCGAATTTAGAGAAAAGAAAGTTAAAAATAATTCACCACGTGTAAGGTTTGTCAATGATTGTATCAAATATGTTAATATATGCTCTTGATAGATAGAAATGATATAGTTCGATTCACAAACCTTTTTCTTTGACTTTGTGGCGTGAAGGACAAAAAAATGCTACGAAAAATAAATACTTGTACATACATACTTAAACGAATAAATAAATCAGTTTAATTAATTAATTTAATTAATATTTTTTATATTAAAAGTACATAAATATACATAAGTGGAAAAGTAATTAATAACTATTATGATGGCAAGGAAACAATATGCAATGATGATTATCAAAGCAACTATAGAATAAATCAAATATACATAGGGTAGGAAAGTTTTGCAAAACAGCTTTGTTCATTTAATTTTTCAAAGTAATTTCTTCTACACTCAATACACATCTCCATCCTCCGAAACCAATCTTTAAACCAGTTCTGCCAAGTTTCACTAGGGAGCAAAGCACACTCGTCCCAAGCTCGCAGAAGGTCATCCCTCATCACTGGAAAACCGCCTCCCTTTTAGCTGAATTTTCACATGCGGGAACAGTGCAAAGTTGCAGGGCGTAAGATTTGGACTGTAGGGAGGTTGCTCGGGAAGTTTCAATCCTGTCGTTGTCAAATATTCCGTGCAGGCTTTGGCGCGGTGAGCTAGAGCATTATCGTGAACCAGGTGTCCATTCTTGACTTTGGCCGCAGGTTCTTCACAGATTCAATGACTTTAGGCAGGCACTGTTCAGTATACCACTTAGCTGTGACTGTCTTCTGTGTGTCCAAAACGACGCGTCCCACAATTCCACTCAATTTGAAAAATACAGCTATCATTTTCTTCTTTACAGATCGGGATTTTCTGACAACTACGGGTGTGTCCTCATCATCAAAGCCCCAAACTATGTTTTGAGCTTCGGTCGGCACATCGTAATAGTATAGTCAAGTCTCGTCACCTGTCACGATGTTGTTCACATATCGAGATTGTCCCTTATTAAACGTTTTTAGCATCTCCCGGACCAAGTCACACGTCGTGTCATCTGCTCTTCAGTCGGTCGATGTGGCACCCAGAGAGAACAAAGTTTCTTCGCGTGCAAATTATCATGCAGAATCGAAGGAATTGCTGATGCATTTAGGCCTGAAGTACCCTCTATTTGATGGTAGGTCACTCGCCTGTCCTCGCTAAGCATTTTCCTCACAGTAGTAACGTTTTCCTCCGTAACTGACGTTCGTGGCCTTCCCGGCCTCCCAACATCCTCCACAGTTAAATTTCCCCTTTGGAATTCTCTATACTACCTGAATATCGTTATGCGATGTGGACAAACATCACCTTGTGCAAGAATCATTTCTTCGAAGCACTGGTCTATGTGCAAACCACGCAAGACATTATAATGCAAAACTGCCCTTATCTCATTTCGTGACCACAATGCCATCGCAAGCACTTTACATTCTCACTGCTAATGAATAACTGAGCCCATCGACATGACGCGGCGGCTACTATGCACGTATGAACAGGTCTCAACATGCAGCAACAAGCAGCTTCCTTCATTGTTGCGTCATATTGCAAAACTTTCCTAGTAGCCTTTGTAAAAGGAACTTCAGTAAAAATTCTTCCATTCGCAATCTTTTTCAACAAAATGCGAGAGATTTTCCAAAGGCTAGAAACCCGTACTGTCGAAACTTGATAAATCCTAAACAATAATATGTTGAAAAAAACACTTTTCTTTCACAATATAACTTTCGTTTGAAAGAATTAGATGTACATTTTGTGTGCACTGGACACATCAATAGCAGATAGTAAATGTAAATAAACATTCACCATTTTAAATATTGTGGCTAACTGGATATGGAGAATGATCGTTCGAGCTCTAATGATAAAATACTTACATAATTAAAACAACTTTTGTTAATGCTTAAAGGCTTTGTAGACCCACTGTCACCAAAAATTTGTTTTAATCTGGTAAAATCTGAATCTTTTATTAACAATGTTAATTAAAGATTCATATTCTAATAGATTGAAATACGTTTTTAATCTGTTAAAAATCCATCTACAGATCCAACAAGTATAAGCAAAGTTATTTTAATTATGCAAGTATTTCACCCTTAGACGTCGAACGGAAGATTAGTTCTTTATTTATTTTGCTTGTGATCGCGCCGTAACCTTGGGTTTGCAGCGTGCGTTACAGTCTTTCCATATAATCACCAACTTTGTTATCGTATTTTAAATTAAAATAATATAGACATTCGGAAGATAAAATGTAGCTCTAAGTTATACGAAATCTTTATATCTGATTGATTTGAATATTTTATTGTAGGTACAAAGTCTATTTGCAAATACATTTGAAAATATTTTTTATAATAGAAATACATTATTGCTGGACTTAAAATGGTCACAAGTGTATCTTAAATAAATTTATTCATTATGACAAGATTAATGGATTAATTTTGATTCGTAATAAGTTTAAATATTCGAAGTAAAGATGTAATTTTATTTTAAAATCTAGCACTTTTATATAAACACATATCTCTCTCTCTCATAAATATATTTTTATCAAGTTTTCTATTTTGATATTTATTATGCATACAATATAAATTACTTACATGTTTGTCAAATGTTATACGTACACTCTTATATATGTACACTACAGGCCATAAGTGAGGGAGCAGTAGATGAAATTTAAAAAAAACATGCACGCTTAGTGAAACAGAACGTATATTTCTACAAAACTATATCTACGGGACAAATGAACAGTTTTCCTTATAAAATAAAATAATTTCGACACACTCTGTAGTATTTCTTATCATATTCGATTTTCGTCGAAGTATCCACCTCTGCGCTTAATGATTTCTTTACAAATATTAGGCAAACGCGATACAAGTTTCTGGAGCGTATCCATTGGTAAATTATTCCACACCCTTGTAAGTCGCTCCCGAAGCTGTTTCTGCGATTGTGGACAGCTTTCTCTCATGTTTCTATCTAACTCATCCCACAGTAATTCGATAGGGTTGAGATCGGGTGATTGTGGTGGCCAAATCTTATTTATCAGCACACCTTCCTCCTCTTTTTGATTCACATAGTTTTTACAAAGTTGGGAAGTGTGTTTGGGATCATTATCTTGTTGTAGGTGAAAACCTTGACCAATTAACCTTAATCCAGACGGAATTGCATGTTTCTCCAAAATCTTCAGGTACCCCTCTTCTTTTAAAATGCCTTCAATGCGGTACAAATCTCCGACACCATCAAAGTAAAAGGATCCCCAAACAAGCACAGAACCTCCCCCGTGTTTAACAGTTGGCACTACACATTTGGGTAACATCCTTTCACCCACTTGTCTTCGAACGAAAACTCGTCGATTACTACCAAACACTTGGAACTTTGACTCATCTGTCCATAACACCTGCTTCCACATTTCCATGTCCCAGTGTTGATGGTCCTGGGACCATTGTAACCGTTTTTTACGATTTCGTGGATTCAATAATGGTTTTCGAGCTGCAATACGCCCAATTAGTCCCGCCTTTGTCAAACGTCGTTTTACAGTAGTCAGTGACACCGGCTTTCGACGGCCTTCATTCAGCTCTGTTCGAAGCTGAGGAGCTGTGAGGCGCCTATTTCGTTTTAATAGTATTTTTAGGCGCTAACCCTCTTGTCTTGTAGTTACCCTTGGCCTTCCGCAACGTTTTATTGGTTGTAATGATCCACTTTATGAATATCGTTTCACTATTCCTTGCACCGCGTGATAAGATAAATTTAACTTTTGGGCTATTTGCGGCAGTGAAAATTTTTCACCAATGTGGCGTTATTATAGAACTACGAGTTTCTGCGCTAAGTTCCTTTCTTTTCGGTATTTTTATAAGTTACTTTTACGTCTGTTCTCAAATACTCGTATTGCAACTTACTCGGACAAATGCTGCACGAAAACTAATTTTTAAATTGGTAAACAGTTTACGATGAATTCCTAATACCATTATAATAATATTGCGTTGTAAACCCTATTAAATTTATTGGGGTATATAAAATATTTCTATTAAATAGACGCCATAAAACTATTAAAAGGATTTAGAATATTTTTCAGAAACAAATATATTTATCTAATTTATAATAATAATCCGAATAATCCTTCTCAGAATTACATTTACAACTGTTATTTCAATTATTCTCACCAAAACAGGTAAAAGTCTAAGGGATGTGTCTAAAGTACAAGTGTTTTGTTATTTAAGAAAAGTGATCCCTCACTTATGGCCTGTAGTGTACATACAAGACAATTGTCCTGATATATATGTCACTACTTGCCACTCTGTTAATATATTGTGTTACGCGACTTTAATGGTGAAAATATAAAAGGTAGATTAACTATAGTTCTTGGAAGTAACTCTATCAATTTCAAGGACTTATTATTACTTGCTAGTGTAGACATAAAAGATAATAACTGCTTCTGGGCTTCCGGACTGGAACCGCGTCACTTGTATGTCTGCCGACGTTTCGTACCTATTTGTATGGCACATCTTCAGGGCTCAACTACAGCACTGAAACGTCGGCAGATATACAAGTGACGCGGTTCCAGCCCGGAAGCCCAGAAGCCCAGAAGCAGATAGCATGGACCACGACCGCGGAAGTTTACGTACCAGATGAAAGATAGTAGTTTGCTGTTAAAAAGTGAAACTTTCTTATTTAGAAAATTATTTTTATGTTTCCTTATACATATATTTGGCTTTCTACATGTTTGAATTTCTACTACTGAGTTCTTTAAACTAGTTCTAGATTTCTCAACTAAAGTTATGGTGCCTATGATGTACATGTGCAAGATGTTCTTTATATCGAGTTTAAACATTTCTTCTTGTCGGACTCACGTATAATTTCTTACCAGAACTCCCATTCATATAATCAAATGCTGCTTGTATTCCAATTATTTTCGACAATAATGGAAATTAGTTGTGTTTCTATTGTCCAAAATTGCCTCACCGTATAGTGTTAGAGATCTTTGTCCCATAAGCATACTTCTCGCGTTTAGCCAAGCATAGTTGCTATACAATTCTCCTGGATGTGACTGATTATATCATATGAGGCACAAATAATAGTGAACTTTTAGTGTTACTGGACTTTACTAGGGCTTTCGAAATGGTTAATCATAATATTGTGTTGGTCATTTTGCAGTACGTAGGTTGTGGAGTGACTTATCTGGAGCTTATGAAATCGTTTTCATCTGACAGGAACCAGATGGTTCGGTTGTGAAATCGGGATTCCTCTCTTACATGTTAACAGAGGTGTATCTAAAAGATCAATTTTGGGACCAATGCTCTTTTCCGTATATACAAGTACGCTGCTCAAAATTGTAAATTACAAATGTATGCTGATGACACTCAAATATGTTTGAATTGTTTGTCTTTTGAACTATCCAGTGCGTGTCTAAAATCAATGATGATTTGATCCGAATAAGTTCTTCTTCTAATAATCAGTCTCTACTTGGGGACTCCGATAAGAGTTGTTTTATAGTGTTAGAGAAAGCCAAATACGTGGAAAAGTTTTTAGGGTCAACTTCAAATTGTGTTAAACGGTTTTAGTGTTCCCGTGGTTGCATAGAGTAAAAATCTGGAATTGATTATGGAAAATATATTCCGATATCGATCGTATATATACAGTTATAAGAGGCATCTATTGCAATCTGAAGATGATTCACGCATTTAGATCTATTTTTAATATTAAATTAAAAAAGCTCTATGTGACGTACTCGTCCTGTTGCTGTTTAAATTATAGCCTATATCTGTATGGTGTTTGCTTGGATTCCGGTGATATAGGAGAAGTTCCGAGAGTGCAAAACGCTTGTTTGCGACACATTTTTGTTGTGCGTAAATATGACAGAATATCATACAAATTAAAAACTTTGCGGTGGTTGAATATGCAAAATCGTATTGCTTTCCACTCCCTGAACCCGTATCATAAAATACTTTTGACGAAGCGCCCTCCATATTTATTGAATAAAAATAAGTTTCAGTGCTATGTAATGTACACAATGTTAATGTAAAAAGGAAAAATATTTAGTTCTACCTAGATACCACGGAACTTTTTTAATAAGGTCTTATAGTTCTTTATATGACCGTTTTAAATTCATGGGATTGACGGCTTTCAGGTGTGCTATATTTAACAATCTGTTCGATAAGCAGTTTTTTATATCTGATGTCTTTCATTCCGATATTAAAATACTTTTTTATGCTTGGAAATTATCGTTATTACCTTGTTTTAATGTAATTAATTTGATGGGTTACGATTATGTGCACAGGCAGAATAATATAGTTAGGTAAGGTTATTAATAGTTATTATTAGGCATTTATTTACTATTTTTTTATATTTTTAAGGGTTTGCTTTTAGAGCATGGGTGGCTTTTATTCATCCAATTGAACCACCTCTCAGGGTTTTCCATTTAGCAGTTCAATATTTTGTACTCATTTTTACTTTATATTATTTATATGTGATTCTTGGAAAATGAAGGCATATAATTATTATTAGTTGCTGGGAGCAAATTGTATTTTACAGATAACTTTAGATAACTTATTGAGCTGTCAAAATGTAAGATTTCTCATTATCTTTGATTTATAGAGCTTCTTGTCAACTGAAAATGTTGAAGCGAACGCGTGCAATCATTGTCGATAGCTTGCATTATGTCAGGGACGTAAAGATGCCTTGCCAAGGTGGATCGTTAACTACGACGCGTTTAAATAAATTTTTAAATCGTTTTCCTGCGTTAGAATATCTAGGAACTAAAATTAAATTGTGTTATTTGCAATATTAGCATCTTTCCGTATGATATTTGGGTTATTAAAGACACATTAAGAGTAAACGCGAAATATCATATTATACATTTATATTTGATTTTATTATTATGTTAACTGTATGCAACATTTCTTAACATGTAGTAGACGTTGAGAACTTCTGTCGGTTTTGGAGTAAATATATTCCACATTGGAAGTTATCAAGAATTGCGATTTATATTATAAGTATCCGACTTATCTTGTTGTAATGATTAAAGACAATTTTGTATGTATTGTTGAAAAAGGCTGGGATCAAATTGTATTTTGTAAATAATTTACGAATCCATCTCCCTTGAACTCAAATAAAGAATTTTACATTCCAATTTTCGTTACTTTGTAGGTGTTTTTATCGACCCAACATGTTGAAGATCGATCAAAACGAGATAGATCTCCAACAATTTCTTGGCTTTCTTTGAATGCTGTATACCAGTTATATGATAAAGCTAACTCACGGTACCTTCTAACATATATAATGATTAAGCACAAGGAATTAGGTTGGCCGCACAAAATTTGTTCGATATTTTTATTCATTATAAAAATCACAGGGTATGGTTAGGTCGTTGACAAAAATGTATAGTTTAAACAAAGTGATTCATAGTTACTTCACTTGGCTTTCGACTTGGAAACGCCACCTTGCTATCTCCGCTACCGACGTTTCGTCTTTAGTTATACAAGACATCCTCAATTCTTAACTATTGCTATTGTTTTCGTTGTTGCATTAAAACTGGTAAATTAGAGGTCTACAAGACAGATTAAAGTGGTTCGTAAATCGCATCGAGACTTTACTTGCCAACTAGACCCATTAATATCAACTACCAACAAAACCGTTTTTTGCAGACTTTTTAAATGAACAATTCTCGGTATTTATTCGCGAACTTTGCATTTAAACTGGATTACTATATCTATCTAGGTCGGGTGAATTAATCTCAAGATTGTCTGGCTCACTAACGTTCCAGTACAGATTAATCGAAGATTTTAATTATTATTTGCATATCTTCATCTCAATACAATACCGTTCCTGTAGCAACATTTAAGCGCATTAGTGGATTTCTATCCGCCACCGTAATTAGATCAGACAATAAATAAATTAACTAAACGTTTACCAAATTACGTATCAGAACCAAAGCCGACGGATATAACAAAGCTTGCAAATGTAGCTCATCGTCAGCCAAATAAAAACAAATTTAACGTTTTGCCTGTTGCGAATTATATCTGCTTTATCTACAATTTACATTCAACCTCTGTTAGTGTTAGTCTATAAAACTTTATACTTTATGAACTGTATTATTGCGTATACATGTATGTGTATTTAAAATGGCATGGGAAGAATTAGCGAGATTACAGAATTTGATAATTTTATTCCACGAACATTGCAATGAGATTACGTTTGACGAATACGTGAGCAATATTTAAAACTGAATTTATAGTTTGCATATATCAGCAACGTATTACGCAACACTGCTGAAATGTATTTATGCGTAATATAATTAATAATTTCTACAATCGAATGACATTTTAATGATCAAAAATAAATTAACCGTGTAGAATAGGCTGTCTATAATTGAAAATGTAAGGCCTAGTAATGATGACTTGATTATGTACGCGATGTAGATTCTTGTACTTATATGAATGATACTTTAGCAGATTTTAGCCGCATCTTAAAATTCATTAACCATACACTGCTATTATAAAACAAACTGCACAATTACATAATTGTATGCAGGCATTAATGGTGTCGCTACTATGGCACACCAAACGAAGTTTGTTTGTTTTGTGTGGTTTATAGTACTCGTACCAAATAGAAAATATTTGCCAGCTGGAATTAAAGAACCTAGAAAAAGTTTACTGCGACATATAAAACTAAAAACATCCAGTTCTTGCATCGAAAAACGAGTTGTAATTTTCTAAAGCACTTGCTGAGCAGCAAATATTAAATCCGTACAGGAAAAGTACGCGGTGGTGATATAATAGATGTAAGGAAGGCAGTTATAGCTATAAATTACATAACAAATGAGGGCAGTAGACCGCGCTGGCCAAGATACATCAACGCATTGTTTCTTCAGAGTCTAAATGGTGAAGAAAATAATTTTTTGGGTTTTAACAACGCATATGGAGATATGCATGGCTATAGTTTTTTACACTAGTTGTTTGATAAACATGCAGCAGACATTCAGGGGATTATTCTTTGGGCTAGTTTCAGATTTTCTGTCCTCGGATGATTTTTCTGAAAGACGCCTTGTTTCGAAGATGGAGGATGATATAGATTTAGACTAGAAAACAATACTTTGTTCCTTGCTCTTTATTACATGAAAAAATTCTTAATCTATAAAAGTTGCTGAAAATGACTACGATTTGCTAGGATGCATGGATGCAATCTTTCTTTCATTGACTGCCGAAGACCTGTTGTTTCTTATTGTATTTTAGTCGATTTTTCAAATTTTTATCTTCCACTAGAGGAGTGTACAGTAATGTCTTCAAATGGTCCAATAGGAAAAAATCAAAAGGACTTAAGTTTGGGTAGCTAGCAAGCCATAAATGAGATCCATCTCGACCGATGCTGCAATATTCATATTTTGCGTTTAAAAACTTACGAGCAAGCGTATTAAAATGTGCTGATAATTCAAGAAATTGGTACATCATCTGGGGTACAACCTTGAATATTTTTTGTAGAAACTAGGTAAAAACAGATATTAGATTGAAGAACTATACGTTGTAATTTTAATAAAAATTGACGGAATAAAAATTATACCCAAATTCCTAGAATTTTTGAGACATTCCTCGTATATATAAAAACGAATGATGATGTTCATTGTTGAATTCAACAAATATTTTTCCAGAAATTCACCACGCTAAGAAAAAGTAAACAGCAAATAGCAATATTGCCTGTCAGCAATGACAGGCTTGCTGCCTGTATGTAAATATCTAACATGTACAAGTGAATTTGTCATGGTGATGAAGTGGTGGTTGCGTTCTCTAAATCTATTTCTGTTGAACGATCCCTGTATAGACAGATAGCTTTATTGATTTTTGTATAATATTAAATGTACATTAAACACGTCAGTAAAATACTAATAACACAAAAATACATACATTACAGACAGTCAAAATTTTATTATATAAAAAAAATTTAAATTTGGAAAGAATTTGTCAATTGGGTACACGAAACGGCTCAATAACACTTCTGTCAGTTTTCCTCTGAAAACCCTAATTTATTGCGTTGATTTTATCTCTTCTAGCAACATTAGAAAAGGGATATACCAAGATACTCTTTTGAGTAATGCACAATCAATGTGCAGGACTTTTTAGGTATAATAATCTTATTATCAAAAATGTAAGCAAGGATGAAAATGCTATACAGCGGATCACTTTTTTGTGCAAGAAAAACCTCGTCAACATAACTCGGCGACCCCCATACAGAAGATACAAAAGTTGAAAATGAATTTGAGCATGATCAAATAATGTTAAATATTGATCACTTATTATTGGTCTAAAATTCCTTATTTGGTAACGTATTTTATGTAATTCTTTTGCAACGTCTCAACAGTGATCTTTCCAAGATAATACATTGTCGATATTAACGCCCAGAAACCTAATCGAGGCTAATTGTTCTATCTCAAGAAAATTAACTCTTGATATCTATATTTGAGTCTGCTTTTGCTTGTGGTGTGCGAAGTACTATATTCTTAGTCTTATCGAAGATCATAGAAGCTCATTTCATGTGAGGCATTGATTAATTCTCCCTACAAGTAATTTTGCCTACATTTGCAATTCCCTATTTATCATCTTTATATAAAACTAATTAATTCACAAAAACTTTAATGTCATTTATGCACAATAAAAAACACTGGTCTAAGTATAGATTCCTGCGGAACATCCAGGCTAACGTGAAGATGTGAATAAATATCTACAACTACGTTGCCATCTGTTTTAAATTTAGCCCTACAAACTGAGTCCTGTTTGAAAAATATGACGAAAACCAGCCAGCCACGACTCTACGAATACCATAAGACTGCAATTTATAGAGTAGAATACTATGATTAATACAATCAAAACCGCGGCTTAAATCACAGAAAATGACCGCTGGATGCCCACCTCGAACCAACAAATACAAAATTCTGCTGAAAAGGAAATGAGAGGCTATGATTGTGGAATAACCTCTCTTAAATCCGTATTGTCCGTCTGATATAATATGATTATCTTAGAAATAATCAACCAACTTTTAAGACATGAAATATTCAAAAATGTTCGCAAAACTTGATATTAAAAAACACAGATTTGTATTTGGCTACTTCTAAATGAGAATTTTTGTATAAACGAGAAATACCACTGAAGCCTTTAAAGCCTGAGGAAATACTCCTTCCAGAAAAGATCCATTAATTAGTTGAGAGGAAAGTCGCACGAGAGGAGCTGCAACTTACAAGGAATATCATTCGGTCCACACTTCTTTTATTTTCTAACATCATATTAATGTTGTAACTTATATTGCGTCAAACGGCGTCATTTGCACATGTTTCTATTTTCTCAATTATTTTCGCATTTGTCGCTTCAGTAGTTCCTTTGAAATTATTTTTTTGCAAATTCTGCCATTATAAAAACTCATTGCCATGAAAGAGGTTTTATGTATCGGTATTAATTGTTCTTCATTTAATTTAGTTTTGTTATTTATAAATAGTTATATATGTATATTATAAAATTGTTATTTATCAATAGTGTATTAATAATAATAAGATTTTCATTAGTGTATGTAACATATATATTGGTACATATTTGTAGTTGAATTTCGTATAGTGAATGTCTGTCAAAGTGTTTGGTTCGCGTGTAATTATTAAAATTATATTTCATCTGTTCATCTCTTATGTTCAATAGATACTATTCGTTTATGCTTTTTATTCGCTGTTCAAATCAAAATTTTAAAAATTATTGTCCATAATATTCATTCGAAATGTAATTTATGAGAGAACAATGATAGATCTAATTACCTTTTGTTTGTAAACGTAAATAACGAAATTATATTTTGTTTGCATAATATAAAACTGAGGCTAATATCCCATGAAGATAAAGTTAAGAAGGGGGACTGAAAGGTTCGGTGGAAATAACGTATGTACATCTAGTATGCCTACTCATTTTTAGTTTAATTATCCATTGTATGTGACATAGGTATAAAAAATATTTCGAATCGTGCATTGTGTTTGTGCGAGAATCGTCTTAAAATAATAATTATAGTTAGAACTAGGTAGTTACACAAATCGGAAGGCATTGTCAGACGATGTGTAAGGCGTTCTCAACAAACTCAAAGCGTATATGATCTTCCAGGACGAGAGGAAAGCTGCACTACAACGATGCGGCAAGATAAGGCTATTACTATTGTATTTAAGAAAAGAACCGTAGTTAATGTTTCGTAAAGAATAATCGGAACTGTCTAAGAAGAACATAAATATTAGTTAAGTGCCATTTAGAAATAAATTACGCGAACACGATATCGCTTGTCGAATCACAATTATTAACCGTTACTGTCAGAGAAATATCGATAAGTGCGTATGATCTGGGCACAAGAAAGTTCCAGCAGAGATTGATTCGAACGTACATTTAAACTTAAATTATATTTCTGGGTGTGGTCATCTCTAAAGAAGGCATTCTCAATGGACAAAAAGCGTACTATATAATGCACTGTAAAACGCCCTGCGAAGGTTTATGAGTGTCGTTTCAGCACGTGGGCTTCGGAACTTTGTGTATGTTTACCGGTATTTTAAATGCGAAACGAATAATAAAATTGTACCAAAAAGACTTATGAGATCGCTAAAAGTGTGAATTAAAGATAACGGTGTAGATCCTATAAGAACACGCATCGATATTTTGGATTCAAAACATCGAAGCAAAGTATGTAGGGAATGGAAGATTACAAATGGGGCAATGGATTGGCCTTCGCCGTCTTTAGACGCCAACCCTATATAAAATATTAGGATTCTTATTCGCGTGAGAAACGTGTATATAAAATTTACTAATAATACCACAATATAAAGAAAATTAATAAGTAATAAGAATGCTTGCGGATTACAAAACGACCGACTGAGGGAGCCTTTATGTGTCTGAGCAGTAACAGTACTATCTATTACTAAGATTTTTCCTAAAGATGTTTTGAAAGTCAAAAGAACACCCAGTATAATATACTAAAATCTTTATTGAATGTAAATGGGCTTGAAAGCCCAAGAAAACAGGTACATAAGGCAATAAAAGTGAAGTTAAATTTGAAAATACAGCCAATTAAGACAAGTGACTACATTTGAATATGCAAAACAAGTTTCAATGTAAATGTATTTACTGACTACGTGCGATTATATTGATATTAATATTATTAACTGCAAGAACTATTTTAATTCAGATTGCTTAAACAATCTTTACATCAATCTATACGACACGGTACGTGAGTTTTGAACATTCAGGTATATAACTATAAATATGAATGTCGGGGTAATCAAATATTAATGAAATCTAAAGGCTGTTTCAAATTGCGCGGTTTTTTTTAAGAATAAATAAAATATACATGGCACACTGAATTTGTCTGGGTATGTGGACATTTAAAAAGTGTGATGTATGACATTTATAAAAATGGCTTCGTACACGATACAACAACGCGTTCAAATTGTTGACATATTTTATGAAAATCAGCGTTCTGTGAAAAGATTTTTTAGAAAATTACGTGAATTTTGTGGTTTACATAATCGTCCATCTGAAAGCACTATTGGTCGAATTATTAAAAAATTTCAAGAGACCGGTTCCGTGGAAGATCAAAAAAGTGCAAAATATAGTCGTAGTGATCGTTCACAAGAAAATATTGGTTTGGCTCGTGAAAGTGTTCCTGAAGATCCTGATATGTTCATTAGACGACGTTCACAACAACTTGGACTTAGTGGATTAACAACATGGCGTATTTTACAGAAAGATTTAGCTCTGAAGGCATATAAGTTTCAAATAGCACAGGAACTGAAGCCATTAGATCACTTAAAACGTCGTTCATTTGTCAATTTCATCAATGAATAACCAGATGATTTTTCTCAAATAATGTTTTCCGAAGAGGGACGTTTGAACTTGGTAGCTATGTTAATAAACAAAATTGTCGTATCTGAGGTGAGGAAAATCCACGAATTATTCATGAGAAACCTATGCATCCTAAACGAGTTACTGTTTAGTGTGCATTATGGTCAGGTGGTGTAATTGGACCTTACTTCTTTGAAAATGCTACTCGTGAAGCTGTAACTGTCAATGGTGATCGATATCGTCGGATGATAACCGAATTTTTGTGGCCTGAATTAATGAATATTGATCTAGAGGATATGTGGTTTCAACAGGACGGCGCTACACCTCACTTTGCACACGAATCAATAGATTTATTGAGAAATTTCCTGGACGTGTAATCTCAAGAAACAGTGATGTTAATTGGCCACCAAGATCATGTGATTTGATACCGTTAGACTATTTTCTTTGGGGTTATGTGAAAAGTCAGGTTTATAGAAACAATCCACAATCAATTCCTGCTTTGAGAGATGAAATTATTCTTGTCATTGGTGAGATAGAGCCTCAATTATGTCTAAATGTCATTGAAAAGTTTAACAAAAGAGCGGACGTCTGTGGAGCTGCAAGAGGAGGTCATTTGGTAGATATTATTTTTCGCATATAAATATCATAACTTATACTACAATTACCAATAGAAGGTGTGGCACGTAGACTTCCGCGGTCGTAGTCAATATTATCTGCTTCTGGGCTGGAACTGCGTCACTGGTATAACTGCCGACGTTTCGTATCCACTCGTAATAAACGAAGTATTCGTTGATACAAATAATAGCTACAGTTGATGTGTTATTTGATAACCCTCTTTGAGTATACACACGTGAGAAAAGTGCTAATTTCCGAATTAGCAATGTATTCATATAGTTCCAATAATACATGTTTTATGGATACTGAATATATTTTAAATGCTTTGCTATTTATTTCTAAACAAATTGTATATATTACCGCGAAAAGGAAAATACTTTGTATTCCAATTAAAAAGTATTTTAAACTTTTAAAGTGGAATGACAACGATGTATATGAATTTCCTAGAATTTCCGTTCGTAATTTAAGCTTAAGATGAAGAAAAATTCGAAACAATATAGAGAATTTAACTAAGCGAATAGATCTTCCCTATCCATGTAGCAATTACAATAAATACGCAATCGATTCTGTTTTATCCATTAGCGAAGAGTAACAATATTTCAGTAAAAACAGGTCAACTATCGATGTTGAAGTTAATTAACAGTTCGACATCGATTTGCATCGTAAACTCTCTTTTATTATCGTCATGGATTATTATGCAATAGATATCTATATATTAAATATTTTTGTCTGTTTCTCTAGGATTATACAATCATCATCGTTAGAAAGAAATGTGCTAAAATTATTCATATTGTTATGTTATTTATCAAAGTAGCATTTAGTAGATCTGTTAAGAAATTTATTTGAATTAGAAGTTTAGGAGATGATAACTTTCATCCAAACATGTAATACAATTTTAGGTAGTCACCCATTATAGGCTACGTTTAGTTTTTATAAACTTTGCTAAGTGGTGTCAGTATAGATTCTTAATAAACATTTTTCGCATTTGGAAATATATTCTTTCTTATTAAGCCCAACGTTTAATCTAAATTCTAAAATAATAATTTGTTATTTTTGTCTATTTATGTAATGCAAATAATACTTACAAATGTGCACATATTTTAATACAAGAATAGACAATCTATCGTGTCTATATCTAGAGACTCAATCCATTTTAAATTCTTTATATAGCTTCTTTAACTTCGTCAGTGGAAGACGCTTCTTGTGTATAGAAACAGGTAGAAATTTTTGAAACAATCAATTTAGGAAATATAGAAGAAACTTGATAAACGGCAAAAAGCTTTTAAAAAAGACTTCAATTATATGATTTGGACTTAAAAAAGCCTCCTTGTCATTTTTTAATACTATCGAAAATCCTAGACTGAACGGTTTTACACCCATTCTAACTCCAAAATGAAATGAGATTGTTTAAGATTTTACTCTCAAAGGAGGATGATAAGTAAAATTCGTAACAGCTTCTAGTTTTTTATTTTCACTAGTTTTTACACTTCTTCGTATTCTTAAAGAATAATATCAGAGCTTAAAACCTTTTACTTTCTAAGGTAATATTTGAAGTCGCCAAATTTCTGATCACATCACTGTCGTCGAGGCTGTACGTAGTTTAATCATAGGGACGGTCTTAGTACATCGTCACAACTGTGAAAGAATTGAGATATGTGTGTATCGTAATCATGTCCAAAAAAGGTTATCGTAAATGCTAGAATTATTAGAAACGTTGGTCTGCCGAGAATGTACATAAGTTTGTCTATATTTTCCAGTCTTAAATATACATATACATATATATATATATATATATATATATATATATATATGTATAATTTGTACCAATCAAAAACACTTGCTCGCGACAAACAATTATCACCGAAGGCCTTTTGCAACATTCTGAACGTTTCGGCACCAGAAATTTGATTCCGTATACAAAATTTAATCGAACTTCTTTGTTGAATAATTTCACTCATTGTAAAAATCGCCGAATGCACTTTTTGTACTTCAGAAAGACAAGCGTATACTAAACACTAATGATTATTTTGATGTGACATTTGGCACAGTCATAGCAACCTAGAAAAGAAATATTTCGACGAATGGGTTTTCGCGCGAAATTTAAATTAAAAAGTGTTACTATTTTTTGCCCACAGTAGTATATATATATGTATATATATATACATATATATTTACATATTTACTATATTTATGATGAATATCGGCGATATTGACAGAAAGGGGAAGTCCAGCTTTTTATGCAGATAGATATAAAAAACTAAAGAACTTTTTATCTGCAATACTTGAAAATGAATGAATATTTTGGAAGTGATTCTATTTGTATTCATATCTGTATGTTATGCGTTTATAAGTATTTAACAAGTCTTCCGCGACGCCAAGGTTAATAGCAAACTAAATATTGGCTAAAGAACATTTTACTATTACGCTGAAAAAATATTGTTTATCCAATATTCCGGTTGGACGTATCAATTATAACGACATGAAATATATTTTATACGTATGCACGTACATACATCAATTCTAATATCTTCTGTGTCACTGAAGCTCTCCCAAAGGAAGATAAATTATTCATTTTCGTAAATGATCATGAAGAAGTTCCTTGTTTAGTTGAACGTAGAGACAAAACTTGACGCGGCAACATGTTTGAATTGTACCTTAAAGGAAGTTATTTATACAATTAAGAGCCACGCTTTGTGTATAAGACGTATTTTGCTAATGAATATTTTGCTACCCGCGGCCAATTTGATGATGAACGTGAATTTAGAAAATTGTCAAAAACTTTCCAAAATAACGTACACAAATTAATTAAATTTGATACACGTCGTCTTTCGTATTTTACCTTAGGACGTTCTTACCATGGTTTATTAAGTTTCTTGATACGTTCCTCTTGTAACTTCTTCCCTATACTTCTAAGTAAATTTTTAATGCTAAATTTAATGCATGAATTGTTTTTGTTTATTTATAATACAATTTCGCAGTGCATCTTAAAACTTTTTGAAAACATTATTAACAAACTTACTTCAACTTCATTTTTCTAGTACAGAGTATTTGTTATAAACTTTTTAAAACAATTAACGGATAATTCATGGAAATAATAATAAATTAAGAGAAGGTCAATCTAACGTTTTTTTTTTTAATTCAGTTTATTCATGAACGAGTTTCAATAATAATAATATTGAACCCTATTACAAAGCAAAGTGTCAATAATAATAATATTGAACCGTATTACAAAGCAAAAATATTGTACATAGAATATACAATATAATAAATAAAAATAATTGAAAATTATAAATCGGCGCTAGCCACAAAAATATCATTATAAATATTGTTTGCATTCCTGGATACGTGGATTAAGGGAAGCTTTCCAAAGAAGCTTTTTTCTGGCCGTACGGTACAAAAACGTGGGCGCACTTTTAGAGGAGAAGCATGGAACAGAGAAATGTATATTAGATAGAAGGTCAGGACAGTTATAATACGACCGTTCACCAACTTCAAAGAAAACGAACAATATGCAAGGATCTACGTTCTTCTAGTGATTTAATATTGTGATCCTCTAACAAAAGATTGTAGTCGATACTGTGCTCACTATATACGTCAGAATATTTACAAGTTAGAGATTTGAAAAATAGAAGTTAAACACCTCGAATTGCCGTAAAGAAAAGTGTTTTTAATAAATAAATATCACTTAAATACTGTGTAGTCTTTATTACAATATCACTTAATTACTGTATCGTATTTATTACAACGCCAGCGCTTTTAGTCACAGAATAACGTATCATTTCAATATATACGTTAAAGTTCATTAACGTGTCAAGCAAAACATCGAGGTCCTTGGTAGAGTCGACTTACGAGTATATAAGAATGCGTTCGTTTATAGAATATGTGGGATGAAAGGGTAAATGACAAAGTAAATAATAAAATATTTATTTATATTTAAACAAAGGTTATTAGACTTATGCAGATCAAGCTCAAATAAGGTCGTGACTCTTTTGTAGCTTTTTGACATCTTCGATAGAGAAAACAGCAGTAGAAATCTTTTAGCTAGTAGACTAATATAGGATGGGAGACGTCAAACCAAGTAACAAGTTATTTACGAAAAGTAAAATTAATAGTGGGCCTAGATTTGAACTTTGAAGATCACCACCTGACGAATTAAATGTTGTTGAACTGTATTAACTTGTACTAACTTAAGGAGACAAGGTGCAAAACCGTTAGAAGATAATTTATCTTATACGATGATTTACTATTTCGAATGCATGAGAACAGTCCAGTATATAGACAGTCAAATCTTCCTGATTATCCATAGTTTTACAGGTAAATTGCACGAAAAAAGCCAAATTTGGTCACAGTAGATCCTAGAAAAGAAACCAAACTGACGTGGAGAAATATAGGAGGGAATACTACAAAATATAGAATTATATAAATATTGCTCAAATATCTTAGAAAGGTTAGATTTATCACCCTTCTTTAAAACCGAAACGATTTTAACATGCTTCCAGGTACAAGGAAAGACAGAAGTGGAAATAGCAAGACTGATAATCTTTTGCAGAGGAAGCGAAGAGTATAAAAGTAGTATTTTTTGTGCAGAAAAAATAAAGAGAAATTCATTTTTAATGGAAGTTTTAATGAAATAATTCTTACAGTAAAATATAAACTAATAGTGTCTATGATCTTCACGAACGTCTAAAAACATTTGGCATCTTAATGGCATGAACCGAATGAGCATATCGAACATTTCTTGGCGAATCATATCTCAGTCCTCCCTGATAGAAATTGGTAATGCCTGAAGCGTTCTCAGTGGCATATTAACATCCCAAGCGTGTTCTGTTGTATTACTGTCTGCGGAATTGGTTGACTACACCATTCTAATTACACAAGCTTTGTCAATTCAGTTACTTATTCGATGGGGGCGAGGATTGTCGTTAATGAAAATGAATTCTTCTCCAACTGCTGTTTATGGAAGAACAAAAATCGCAGAATTTCATCAAGGTATCTCTGGACACTTTCTATGAAATCAAAGTCAAAGTGCCCTCCAATACTTATCCAGGGTCATACGATTACGTAATCATCTTCATATTTAGACCTTCGCTGATGCCGCAATCTAATTTGCTGCAAACTCGGAATACGCAGCAACCAAATTGTCGGTTGTTGTGTGTTTCGGTTTTATTTCAAATCAAAATAAGGCTAGTATCTGGTTGCAATGTAGAATCGTCACTCAGTAATACTTACCCCCATTCGAGACCCCAATTGACATGCTTATTTGCCTGCATTCTACGAACTCTTTTATACTTTGCAATAAGAGGAATGCCAACAAACATTCTTCGAGTATATAAGCCAGATGTACGCAAACGATCTTTTTGTAGTCTGCGTCGATAGTAAAATTCCATTCTGCATTGCATTAACCGATCGATTTCTATGTTCTAATTGTAACAAGTATACTTCAATAAGTTACCGCTTACACGAAAGTGTAATTTTAGTTCTATGAAATCTAAGAGACCCAAACATAATTTGGTTGCAGCAAGACGAATGTCCTACTTATAATGTTGCAATTGTCAGAGAATATTTCCATAGAATCGTTGAAAATAGCCTATTAACTAGTTGGAATAATATTTGTTAGCTTCCTAGATCGTCTTATTAATCGCCAAATGATTTTTTTCTATGAGGTTATCTTAAAACGTCAATTTATGGCTTTTCAGATAACAGACCTAATAATGTTGAAGAAATGTAAGCAAGGATTGTTAATTATATAGGAAATATTCAACAATTACAACTCCTCAGGATAAATTAGAGTATTCTTCTTGCATCGGAAGATCACTTTGAACATTTAACGAAATAGAAGTTAAGAACTGTGTTTTGATTTCATTTCTTTTAGAGCAATGACACTCTACAAGGGTAGTTTGACAAGTAGTTCCTGGCCATTTAGCACGAATCTCAACATTTGATTTTTGTAGAAGTTCTGCATAATATTGTCCGTTTATTGTGGCACCTTTCTGAATGTAATCAATGAGGAAACTGCCTTTTGAATCCCAAAGAATTGATGCCATCACCTTGTTTGCTGACGAAGTGGTTTTCGCTTCCTTTGGAGCTGCAGAACCACGTTCTAACCATTGTTTCGGCTGTTGTTTAGTTTCGGGTGTACTGTAGTGTATCCAAGTTTCATCGCAAGTAACAAATCGCCTACAAAAATAAACCGGATTCCGCTTATAAAGGTACAAACACGCATTGGAAATGTGCAAACGAGTGAACTTTTGATAAGTCGTAAGCAATTGCGGCACCCATCTTGTCGAAAGCTTGGAAAGGCCCAATTCTTTCGTTAAAATGTGGTGTACGCGTTCTGTTGAAATGTTTACCATGTTTGCTAAATCTCTCACTTTGAGTCGTCGATCTTGAATAATAATATTATGGATTTTTATAATCATTTCCTTAGCAGATCCACCTAATGTTTCCCGTAACTCATCTTTTGTTTCGGTAGCTTTCATACCCTTAGTTACGAAGTATTTAATCACCGCACAATAATCTGCTTTTTCCATTTTAACAAAACGACGTGTTGTTTCTTTTTCAATCAGCTGTCAAAAATAAACTAATCAACCGATTTATCTAAATATCGGAATGTAAACACATAAATAGGCAACCTAAATTACAGTGCATTTGTTTTACCAATTAGAGCACCACTTATGTGTCATTCTCACTACTTGCCAAACTATCCTCGTAGGTTTGGAAGACCTAACGTTTTCATTTTTATTTCTTCGACTTTCTTTTGGAAATATTTATTCATTTATGTGTAGGATTTATTACATTTTTGAATGATACAGTGATGTTCTTTAATTTTATAATTAACTTAACCGATTCTCAAAATGATTCCATCATCCATATTTTTATTAAAAACTTATTCTGTATTTTAAATACCTATTATCAGCTTTGATATTTTAATTTAGAAAAGTCATGGGAATATTTAAAGTAGATAAACATTTATCGTATAGCACTAAGAACTGCGTAAATAAGTTTGTTATAAATAGAGCTACCATTTCGTGACGGTGCATAATAGTCGCCGGAAATCGGAACGTGTGCGTCTAGTTAATTCACGAAGCGGAAGCTGGATGAGAACAGTTGCAGTATTTGTTATATTTCTGTTTTCGTCTGTAGCGTAATAATGTCAAAAGGTTGTGATACAATTAGTAGAAAACATAATGAAAGGAAGTTTATAAATGAATTTCCAAACTTAAAATAGGATGGCGCAAAAATAATGCGTACAATTTACGATAAATCTTTGTTCTTCCGGGATAAATTGTGCAAAAAATACATTAAAACTACGCAATATAAATATGCATAAAGTGCATAAATGCTTAATAACGACTTTATTTTTTAGTTAATTTTATTGTTTATTGTTTTCTTTAGTTGCTGGAAAAAACAGCTTATTAAGTTCTGGGTGAAAATTGCTATCTCCAGCAGCATTACAAAATCATATACACCCTGTGCCCGACAAAATTGATAGCAATATTAATAGAGATTAATAGAGATAGTTTGCAGACTATCAGCAAGTCTACTGCCAAATTTTTAGCTACGAAAATAAGAAAGAAATGAATATATTAGCGAAACAATTTTGAGGGTAGTGCATCTGCCCCTAGCATGCTTTGCGTACGTTTAGATGTCATTTGGAGCCGTATCGTCTGTCTGTGAGCTTGAGCTGTAGAAGTTTATAATGTTTAAGAAGATTACATCGCCGGCCGATTGTGCAATACGATCTGTAATTCAATTCTTGCGTACAAGAAACTTTGCAGTAGCGGAATTTCAGATTTGTGAAATATATGTTGATAATGCTATGAGTGATACTAATGTTTAAAAGTGGATGAATATATTCAACGCTGGGCAGATTAATGCACATGATGAGCCACGCCCAGGTCAACCTTCTTTGATTTCTGAAGAATTGGTTGGTGATGTGGACAAAAAAATTCAAGAGGACTAACGATTCACGATTTCAAAGTTATCACTGGATTTTTCCACAGGTTTGAAGGTCAGTTTTGTACACTACTGTTTCGGAAGAATTGCAGTTTCGAAAATTGTATTGTCGGTGGGTTCCAAGTACCACCGCTCAGAACCAAGATGTACACTTGGTTCTGAGTGGTGTAGATCCCGTACGGAGTTTTTCGCCGTGTTTTACCAGGTGCGACACTTTAAAATTGTCTGCTGATTATGACAACTTGGTTATCGAAATACGTATACAGAATTACAAAAGTTAATGTGGAAAGGGATTAAATATCAACCTTAGTGATTAAAACAATATTATTATACAATATGTTTCCTATTACAATTATTAAATTATTTTATTCATTCTGTATCACGATGCTTGCTTTTGACATCCTAACACCAGATATGCGTCGTTGACGGTCTAAATTGCCGAAATTATCCGCACCACCGTCGCTCAAAGCCCATACATGGTGTCTAAATATCCCCGATTTAATAACTCACTTAGTGGTTTTTTGTGAAAACAGATACAAGGCCATAAGTACGTATCCAAACGTCTTCATTCTTTCTCATAATATTTCTAATAATATTTATTCCACTAATTTCGAATCCTATACTAAATCGTAGGAAACTAAATAAATCATAGCGACTCTGTTTTGTAGTCCACTGAATATTATATTATAATAGTAGACAATATTAGAATATGAAATTCGCAATTTATATAGCTGTTAATAAAGCCATTACCCGATAATGCTTAACTTGATATTCCACATTCCACCAGGAAATTGGTTTTCAACCGTTCTACCCGGCCCTAACAATATAATCCAGCTCAACTATTTGAGATATGGCTGGATACGATTAGTTTAACAACAGGTATATAAAATTTAAGAAGGTTCAGAAGCGATACTGAGACTACTGGGATGTACTAAATTACATTTTCGGGGACTGCATGTATGGTATTTTTATACGTTTATACGTATATTTAGACGCGTTGTGAGAACAATATGTGTATAATATACACAGTCTGTCGCAGAGAAACCGAACTTTTTTAAAACAGTAATTCTTAGTGGCACCGTTTATTAAAAAAATTATGTGTAAGTAAGTTAGATATATCACCAATGTTATGTCAAAATATCATGCATCATTAGAAGTAGAGAAAATATTTGGCGTTGGTTTAAAAATGAATTTTGAACAAAGAGCAAATATCAAGTTCTGTTTTAAACTCGGTAAATCGTTTACTAATACGTTTAATTTGATGAAACAAGTATATTGTGTTGTGTCACGTATGAGTGTGTATGGTATAAATGATTTAAATACGGTCATACGTTCAAACTACATACATAACCGACGACGAACATCCAGGTAAAAAAAAAATCTGTGTTTACAGAAATTAAAATCGAACTCGTGCGTGAGTCTATCAGAAATGAGCCAAAATCTTCGTTGCGATACTCGGGCTTGGAATTAGATATTCCCGAAAATTCAATTAATTGCATTTGGGACTGAGAAAGATTTGTGCAAGGTTTGTATCACACAAGCTAACTGAATTCAACATTATACAGACTTGATTAAAGACTCAAAAAAGGGCGAAAACTTCAAGTATTCTGTTGTAACTGGCGATGAGACGTGGTGTTTTAAATATGATCTAGAGACCAAGCGTCAAAACTCTGAATGGAAGCATCCAAGCGGAGAAAGACTGAAAAATAGCCGTTTGGAGTAGTCGAAAGTGAAGACAATGTTAATTTGTTTTTACGATTCGAATACATATATTAAGCAGTCTGAAAATTGTAGATGGGCATCAAATAGTACACCTAAACTCATTATTTCAGTTTTTCTAGTTATATAAATTCACTAGCCCCATAAGAATGGCAGATAGGATTGTGAATCTTGGAATAAGTTACAACAGCACGTTTATTATGTTTAAACGAATTATATTTTTGCTGCACCGCGTATGAATAATATTTATCTTGTGTTAATATTTGGCAGAATCCTAGAAAGACGCGATTCTTAAAAATATTTTTAAATCGCTCGTGTAAGCAAGAATATACCCACACATTATGGACAACAGATCCTTAATGTAAATAGTAAATAGAAGAGGTTCCAGATTAGAGTCTTGTGGCAGGTTAGAGGATCCTGTAAATATATTAGAAACGAAACTAAATATTATGAAATACATAGCAAGTTCGGTTGTTCAAGTAAGAAGCAATCAAATTAATTACTAGAGAAACAAAAACCGAAAGACGACATTTTAGAAATCAATAAAGAGTAGCTGATAATATCAAAATCAGTACGGACTACGTCAACTTGTGTGTCTTTAAGTAGTAGCTGACGGTTTACTTCGGTTAAATAAGTCACTGTTGTTCTACGAAGCATGTTGTCAATAGGTGTAATTCGACTTAGCATGTAAAACTCACGAAGGTTAATCGTGAACAGTACCTTCTTGACCTAACAATTCACTGATTTAGTAGTTGCAGTTCCAAGTATTTCGATTAAAATTTGTCCTATCCAAAAATGAAGTCGCATTATCTGCAGAGTAAAAATTATGTTCTTTTGTAAAGGTAAATAATTACGTAAGGTAGAATATAATTACATCATACACAAGCAATAAAATTTTTTAAAAATGTGTAAAAGGTAGGATTCTTTACCTCATAAAACTAGTGATTTATTTAAAATTAAAAATTAGGTCTAGGCGTAATCATAGTAACTGTACTAAATACTCCTACTAATACTTGGAAGCTAACTCAAAGCAATAAATAGAATGAGACAATCGTGTTCGTTAACTACTTTTGACAAAGTTACCAGTGATAGTCTGTCAATGATTTAAATAATAATATTAATAATAAAAATAAATAGAACATAGACTTCTCTAGCAATGTTCCTTATGTGTATCATAAGTCAAGGTTATATGATAAACTATCATAACCGAAATATCGGTACCATAAATCATCCTCCCCTGATGATTTAAAACATCACACAAGTCAATTTCGATCTCTACTAGACAGTATAAAAATATTTAGCTCTAACATCAAAATGTACTTGGGATTGCGTAAATGTAATGCTCCATAATCAAAGGAAAAAATACAACATAATAATAATAATCATAATAATATATTTATTTATAAAAAAAGGACAACAATGTGTATATGCTAAAAATACTGTAACAGTTCGATAATAGATATGCATGTTACCGTAGTAAAATATAAAAGGTTAATAAAACATCGGTGTTATTACATAACTTTCTAATATGCCTTAGGACGAAACTTAGCTCATAAGTTATTACAAAACACCCTTTTAAGTTTTCAGGAATTGTAATCACTAATACTAATTAGTGCTTTCAAGTTCTTTAGATGCCCTCCTATTGTCCGGTGACCGATCATTTTGCCAGTGTCTGAATTACAAACCGTTTATGTATGTTATGTGTATGTTCTTAATTGAGCATACTGTTAATTTGTATTCGGAGCAATGTTCTATAAATAATATTTATTACTCTTTCATAAAGTATCTTATTTTCGTAGCAATTAAAAATCTGTATCTATGTTTCATGACGTTTCTGCAAAAACGGAAGAATATCGAAACAGTAATACCGATCGCAGAGAAATATTATCTCATAAAACTTATTTCCGCAAAAATTTCTGGTATTTTGTTCCCTCGATATTTCACTTTTACAATTTGATTTACTTTGTTTTATTGTTAAACTTTCCCTTCACCTCTTAAAACAAAAGGCAGGTGGCACGAGTTAATTCCAAATGAAGCAATCAAGAACCATTCGAACGTGAAATATTAACGAATACTTTTCTTCGAACGCAGAGGCAAATCTGTTCACTAAAACATAAATATCGTACAATTCTGTTGATTTATTTATTTATATATATATATATATATATATATATATATATATAGTATAATTTATAGCGAGTATTCTTTGTGTGCTCGTGTTAACACGTTTATCCATCGTTAAAACATTTCTGCCTTTTTATTCTAGACTTGCATATGCTTTTCATCATATAATTGTAAATTTATGAATCCAAAGTGTTTTTCTAATTTAGTAACTAATTGTGCCAAAATGTCCATCAATTCAATATAACGTTTCGTTCTTTTTGGAACTCATCAGACGGACGAAGAAGTCCGTGACGTTATATCAACAACTAACACTTTATATTAAAAAATCAGTGAAGAGAGTAGAGAGAAGGGACAGATGAAAGAGAAAAGAGAGGATTGTACTCTGAATAAAGGAAATTTCTAAAAAATTAGAGTGAACTATTCAAGGGTAGCGGGTAGACACTTCTCTATAATCCTATTAGAGAATCAGTCTACTTCAGGGAAGCGACCCTGCCCACGCGAGCCTTGGTGTTCCTCTCAACTTATAAACGAGAGGACCCATGTCCAAAATATAACCTTAATCCTAGCAAAATTGAAAGTTATATTTTTCCTATTATCCCATCTGCATTTAGTCTGTTTTGGTGATCAATTTTGAGAAGAGAGAAGAGAGAAGAGAAGAAGAAGAGAGAAGAGAAGAAGGGGAGAAGAAGAGAGAAGAGAAGAAGGGAGAAGAAGAGAGAAGAGAAGAAGGGGAGAAGAAGAGAGAAGAGAAGAAGGGAGAAGAAGAGAGAAGAGAAGAAGGGAGAAGAAGAGAGAAGAGAGAGAGAGAGAGAAGAGAAGAAAGAAGAAGAGAAGGGAGAAGAGAGAAGAGAAGAAGAGAAGAAGAAGAGAGAGGGAGAAGAAAGAAAGAAGAAAGAGAGAAGAGAGAAGAGAGAGAGAAGAAAGAAGGGAGAAGAAGAGAGAAGAAGAGGGAGAAGAAGAGAAGGGAGAAGAGAGAGAGAGAGAGAGAGAAGAGAGAAGAGAGAAGAGAAGAAGAGAGAAGAAGGGGAGAAGGGAGAAGAGAAGAAGGGGGAGAAGAAGAGAAGAGAAGAAGAGAAGAAGAGAGGAGAAGAAGGGGAGAAGAGAGAAGAAGAAGGGGAGAAGAAGAAGAAGGGGAGAAGAGAGAAGAAGGGGAGAAGAGAGAGAAGAGAAGAAGGGGAGAGAAGAGAGAGAGAAGAAGGAGAGAGAAGAAGAGAGAGAAGAAGGGGAGAAGAAGGGGAGAAAGAAGAAGGGGAGAAGAAGAGAGAAGAGAAGAAGGGGAGAAGAAGAGAGAAGAAGGGAGGGGAAGAGAAGAAGGGAGCTTCCCTCTCCTACTTCTGCCCCCCTCTCCCCTTGCAGTTGTCTTCTCTTCTTGCCTCCTCTTGCTTCTTCTTCTTCTCCTCTTCTCCTTTTCTTGCTTCTTCTTCTTCTCCTCTTCTTCTCCTCCTCCTCCTCTTCTTCTTCTCCTCTTCTCCTCTTCTCCTCCTCTTCTCCTCTTCTCCTCCTCTTCTCCTCTTCTCCTCCTCTTCTCCTCTTCTCCTCCTCTTCTCCTCTTCTCCTCCTCTTCTCCTCTTCTCCTCCTCTTCTCCTCCTCTCCTCCTCTTCTCCTCTTCTTCTTCTCTCCTCTTCTCCTTCCTCCTCTTCCTCTTCTCCTTCTCTTTCTCCTCTTCTCCTCTTCTCTCTTCTCCTCTTCTCCTCTTCTCCTCTCTCTCCTCCTCTTCTCCCCCTCTTCTCTCTCCCCCCTCCTCCTCTTCTCCCCCTCTTCTCCTCTTCTCTCCTCTTTCTCCTCCTCTTCTCCTCTTCTCTCCTCTTCTCCTCTTCTCTTTCCTCTTCTCCTCTTCTCCTCTTCTCCTCCTCTTCTTCTTCTCCTCCTCTCTCTTCTTCCTCTTCTCTTCTCCTCCTCTTCTCCTCCTCTTCTCCTCCTCTTCCCTCCTCTTCTCCTCCTCTTCTTCCTCTTCTCCTCTTCTCCTCCTCTTCTTCTTCTCCTCCTCTTCTCCTCTTCTCCTCCTCTTCCTCTCTTCCTCCTTCCCTCCTCTTCTCCTCTTCCTCCTCTTCTCCTCTTCTTCTTCCTTCTCCTCTTCTTCCTCCTCTTCTCTTCTCCTCCTCTCTTCTCCTCTTCTCCTCCTCTTCTTCTTCTCTCCTCTCCTCTTCTTCTTCTCCTCCTCTTTTTCTTCTCCTCCTCTTCTTCTTCTCCTCCTCTTCTTCTTCTCCTCCTCTTCTTCTTCTCCTCCTCTTCTTCTTCTCCTCCTCTTCTTCTTCTTCTCCTCTTCTTCTTCTCCTCTTCTTCTTCTTCTCCTCTTCTTCTTCTCCTCTTCTCCTCTTCTTCTTCTCCTCTTCTCCTCCTCTTCTCCTCTTCTTCTTCTCCTCTTCTTCTCCTCTTCTTCTCCTCTTCTTCTTCTCCTCTTCTTCTTCTCCTCTTCTCCTCTTCTTCTTCTACTCTTCTCTTCTCCTCTCCTCTTCTTCTTCTTCTTCTTCTTCTTCTTCTTCCTCTTCTTCTTCTCCTCTTCTTCTTCTCCTCTTCTTCTTCTCCTCTTCTTCTTCTCCTCTTCTTCTCCTCCTCTTCTTCTCCTCTTCTTCTCCTCTTCTTCTTCTCCTCTTCTTGCTTCTTCTTCTTCTCCTCTTCTTGCTTCTTCTTCTTCTTCTCCTCTTCTTGCTTCTTCTTCCCTCTTCTTGTTCTCCTCTTCTTGCGTCCTCTTCTCCTCTCTCCTTCTTGCCTCCTCTCCTCTTCTTGCATCCTTTCCCCTCTTCTCCTCTTCCCATCTTTCTTCTTCTCCTCTTCTTCTTCTCCTCTTCTTCTTCTCCTCTTCTTCTTCTCCTCTTCTTCTTCTCCTCTTCTTGCGTCCTCTTCTCCTCTCCCCCTCTTGCCACCTCTCCTCTTCTTGCCTCCTTTCCCCCTCTTCTCCTCTTGCGCCCTCTTCTCCTCTTCTCATCTTCTCCTCTTGCGTCCTCTTCTCTCTTCTCTTGCGTCATCTTCTCCTCTTGTGTCATCTTCTCCTCTTGTGCCCTCTTCTCCTCTTGCGTGCTTTTCTCCTCTTTTCATCAAAATTTGTCGCTAAAACAAACTAAATGCAGATGGGATAATGAGGAAAATATAAATTTAAATTTTGCTAGGATTATGGTTATATTTTGGACATGGGTCCTCTCGTTTATAGGTTGGCAGAGGAACACCAAGGCTCTCGTGGGCAGGGTCGCTTCCCTGAAGTAAACTAATTCCCTAATGGGATCATAGAGAAGTGTCTACCCGCTACCCTTCACTCTAATTTTTTGGAAGGTGTCTTTATTCAGAACATAATCCTCTCTCTTCTCTCTTCTACTATTAATAAAAAAAAGTTTTGTTTGTACAACAATAACTTTTGGCATATTTATGTAATATACATGTGTAATAATCAGAAATTTAAATCAATCATTATGTCTTTTTGTCTATGTAGACCCAATTTTATAACATTATAAATATTTTTATCAAAAACAAATCAATTAATATCGTTTTGATAATGACGTGACCGTATTTAAAAATAAATGTGACATATTTATTATAGGAAGCAAGGGCCATATAATATTGGCTGTTCGATGTTGCCAAATTTCCTTAACTTTACCGTCAATATCTACCGTTTTACGTCATTTTGATAGACTATTAATATAAACTATGATATGTTTTAATAACGAACCCTAAACAAAATTAATTTCATTTATTATGTAATAAATAAGCATTTTATATAAATCTATCAGTTTTTACATAGATAATACGTCCAAAATAATATAATAAAATTACATTATAAAAATTTGTTCGAAATTCAATTGAAAATAACCGTCACAAATAAATCCTGCGTAGCTTAAAGGCATTCATAAAACAGGATAAACATAAAGTAATTACGGACATAACTGGTAATTCTGTAGATTGCGTAAAGTGTGTAGCTGCCAATTACAATTACCTAAATTTACCGTTCACATAATCTATTGTGGGCTTAAATCCAAATGTGCAAAGTTTATACTGACCCATCTTAGAGTTTGATTATGTACTTACGGAAGCTCCGAAAAGATTGCTGATGTTTTATATTAAAATACATCTCGATTATTATCCTTATAGTGTTTCTAAATACTTACAGAAACAAATTTGATGTAAATATAGAACGATATTAACGATGGAAACGGATTTTAAATAACTGCAAAGTATTTGATTTGTTATCTGAGTTACCTGAGGCTTCTAAAATCACGTTAATCTTTTAATATTATTACGCAAAGACGAAAGTAGCATTGTAATAAATACCCAACAGTCGTTCTCACCGAGCTGGCACAATGTATTAAAATCATGCTTTACCAATTTTCAGCAACTTTGATGCGCTGTAGAAATTGATGGTTCTAATTATCAGGACTCAAAAAATGATTTTCAAAAAAATGAGTTTCAAAGCTCACATTTCCTGAAAATTTGGAAGTTAAATAAAGAACAAAGTTGAAGGTTTTACAAGCTAGATGAGTTGCAACAATGGCACTTGGAGATTATGGGAGAGGAACGTGTCGATTGTTGCCGGATATCGATTTCAATAAAGAAGATGGAACGGTTTAAACAAAAGGTTATTATCAATTAATATTCCTTAATTTAGACTAACACAGACACAGTTTTTGAATTTTTTGGATTCTGTTTAAATTTATGCATATCTGTCAACTTTTACATCAAACAATGACTATGATAGAAAACATATGACATAATTCTATCAAACTGTATTATAAATTCTTTAAACAAATATACGAGGTTTACGAGGTTTTGTACACGCAAGATGGCTAACAATCTAATAGAATCAAAATTTAGTAAAATTTTATGTGTTATTTCAGATCACATTTACATACATGTCCCGCTACGTTTACCGCTCTCGGCCTGAACACTTTCTGAATGCATCATTAGCGCTCCCACTTCGGCCAATTTCTGTCCACGATAGCCATTACTGTTGAAAACTAACCGAAGAATAATTTTATTTACTTTTTCCAGACACTATTAATGTTTTTTATTTTAATGACTCATTTAATATTATTATTATTATATTATTTAAATAGCACAGTCAAATTGTATATTTTATTTTTTTTGTTTGTTGATGTTTGAAGTTAATTTGTTTATTAAAATATTTTTTATTAAACCACTATTTAGTTTTATTTATATACATTTCATTAAAATATTTAAGTTCAATAAAAAATATGATTTGAAAACATGATAAATATAAGGAAGGAATGGTGTTTGAAAGACACATCATAATAATGTTCTTAACTTAAAGAATAAGTAATGAAGTAATGAAATGCTCTAGTAAGTTATTTGTGTGGCCATTTCAAGGATCATACATATAACTGCGATGAACATATCGTATAGTGTGCGTACATGTGTACATCCGCGCAACATGAATAGGACCAACTGCATATATGACATTTGTAGTTGGTATAAACATGGTAGCGCGCTGGAATTGTTATTTTCGAAAATAAGAGGGTTGATAAAAAGATGTATGTAGGTACCAAATATAATTTTTGTAAAAGTCAGTGCAAATGTACGTTACTAATGACACTAAGTAGAGTAATTAAACGCCACTTGAATACGACCAATCTACAAAATAAAAGATTCGTTTGCAATAACAAAATACTTTATTGTTCAATAATGAGTACTTTTGCCATTATTTCTTATAACCTCAAATAGTCGGGATGGAATGGAATTATACAGGGTTCTCAAGTAGTCAACGGGAAGTTCCGCCCAACTTCGTTTCAGCGCCTGCTCTAGTTCGTCAGCGCTACTGAATTGGGTAGCATTGGAGTACAATTTACGCGACAACCATCCCCAAACATTTTCTATGATGTTCAGGTCGGGGGAGAGCGATGGCCAATCGAGAACTTCCATGCCTTGTTCTTGAAACCAGCGTCGAACAATGCGCGCGGTGTGAATACTGGCATTATCCTGTTGGAAAATAAATGGCCCACCTGCCATAACGTTGGAAAATTTGTCTTTCACCTGTTGCAGCAGCTGGACGTACTTTTCCGAATTCTGTCTGCCCTTCACTATTACTAAATCAACAGGTCCGTTATAGGAAACAGCTCCCCATACCATGACTGAACCAACATCGGCTCGCCTTCGTGACTGAATCACTTCATCTTTACGTAAACCGTGGAAATAATAAGAAAACCCATCCGGGCCATCTAAATTAAACTTCTTCTCGTCACTGAAAATAACACTTTGCCATTCTCTTGTCCACCCCATTTTTGCTCGAGCAAACTGAAGACGTGCAGTGCGCTGAAATTCCCTTAAAGGAGGCCGTCGTTTAATTTTCAAACGTTTTAAATGCGGACAGGTCTTCAGTAACTTCTGTACAGTTCTTACCGATGCATTCGTTCCAACGTTATTCGCGACTTGTCTTGCCGTTAATGCCGAATTCGATGCTTCGCGTAATATGGCTCGACGTTCTCTCTTAGTTGTAACGGATGTTGTTCGCCCTTTAAAACGTTTTCCATAATTCTCGGGATCCCTAATAAAATTGTTCACAACCTGGTGTGATCGACTTATTTTCTTTGCAGTAGCCCTTGAGGAATACCCTTCTTGATGGAACGCTTTAATTTTTCCAATTTCTTCAATACTTAAGCACTTCTGTCGTCCCATCGTTGCACAATACCCTTAATTGCAGATGTTTGTTTATCCGGATACACGTTGTAACTCGACACTCATCCGGTAGCTTACTATTAAATACTGGTCGTATCCAACCGGCGCGGTGCATTTTATATGTATGTGGTACTTACGTCACCCAATGCATAACGTTAGGCACTATTGCGCAATAATGCGTATTATTTGCCATATCATACCATTACAAACTTGCATTGTATTTTTAGTAAATGAATTGTTTTTCAAACCACCGAAAGCTTGCAACAAGTCGGGTGGTCCTATTCATGTTGCGCGGAGTGTATATGCAGTCATGTTCACGAAAACAGAAGTGGTCTTAAACTTGCTAAAATATCAATTTATTCGTTCAATAAAAGAAATTCAGATTTATGGAATTCTTTATTCCAACATATTACACAATTATAGCAATAAATAAATAGGTTTATTAATACCAAAGAGAAAATAAAACTGTTTATATTCTAGGATAAACAAAATAATTGTGCATTAAAATAGCAGTCATGCCAAAATACTAACCAAATGTTATTTTTACTTAGTTAATTGGATTGAAACATTGCATATTTTGTTGCTTGACCTTTATCTGCTTAGCAGCAGATTCAGTCTTTTTCAACTCCACTCACAAAGTTTCGATTAGATTTAAGTGTGGCGATTGTGTCGGCCAACCCAAAATGCGATCGTTATCATGTTTTCGCCTTACGAGAAACACGATTCGGATCGTTATCCTGCATGTACAACCATCTTTGTGGCATTTCTTCCTCTGCATATGGTAGAAGAATAGTTTGTAATATGTTCACATAGACATCTGCATTCGTTATGCTGTCTATTTTGAGTAAAGGTGCTACGCCATAACACGAAAAACACCCTCACAGCATGATGCTTGAGCCTCCGAATTTTATCGGCTTTTTGGTGTACTGCGGTTAGAATGCTGTCAATGGTGGTCTTCGCACGCGTTGTTGGCATACACCGGAATTAAATAAAACTGTTTTGGATTCATCGAAACACAGTAGATTACGCCACTTTTTTCGTCCCATTGTGCGTATACATGAGCAAACGACAATCAACTTTGTATTTGCATTTATTTAATAATGGTACCTTCCTAGTCTTTCTTGCACGCCAATTTATTTGAATCAATCTTCGTCTAATAGTAGAGGTGCTTATACAAAGCTGTAGCTCACGTTTAATTATGGTTGAACTTATGAAGGGTGTCTTCTTTGCACAAAGCCAGTTTTCCCTTTTCCACCACGATTTTCTTTCACTTTTCTCTTACTGCTTAGCGTTTACAATCATTTGCGCAGAACATGTGAGTGTATTTTGTAATACCTCTATTAAGTAGATCGAGCATAATTGCCCTTTTTTTCCGACGAACAATGTTTTGCTCGGACCATATTACGATAGAAATGGATGCTTAAAAAATTGTTGAATTATTCTGCAACAGACAGAACTTTATACGTACGCGTTTAGTACCGCCAACTATGATACTGCTATTATTTAATGCACAAGCAAATAATAGCGCATGACTAGAAAACTCAGTAATTCCCCCTCATATTCGGTACTTTACCGGAAACCATACCAGGTCGGCTGAAAAGTCCCCGGTCTGACACATAGATGGTGTTACTGTTATTAAATCCATATGTTTTTTAGATAGTACTAACCTTCAAACGAAACGTGTCAAAATTTAACAGCAATCCGACCATTAGTTACTGAGATATTGCGTTAAGAGTGAAGCTACTTTTGTTATTTAAAAAAATGGAAAAAAAAGAATTTCGTGTGCTGATAAAGTACTGCTTTTTGAAGGGAAAAAATACCGTTGTAGCAAAAGCATGGCTTGATGAGGAGTTTCCGGACTCTGCGCCAGGAAAATCAACCATAATTGATTGGTATGCTAAGTTTAAACGTGGTGAAATGAGCACCAAAGACAGCGAACGCAGTGGACGACCAAAAGAGGCTGTCACCGACGAAAACATCAAAAAAGTTCGCAAAATCATTTTAAATGACCGTAAAGTAAAGTTGATCGAGATAGCTGACATCCTAAAGATATCAAAGGAACGTGTTGGACACATCGTGCATGAATATTTGGGCATGCGGAAGCTCTGTACAAAATGGGTGCCGCGCGAGCTCACATTCGATCAAAAACAACAACGCGTTGATGATTCTAAGCTGTGTTTGAAGCTGTTAAATCATAATAAAACCGAGTTTTCGCGTCGATATGTGATAATGGATGAAACATGGATTCATCACTACACTCCAGAGTCCAATCGACAGTCACCCGAGTGGACTGCACGCGATGAACCGGCTCCAAAGCGTGGAAAGACGCAACAGTCAGCTGGAAAAGTTCTGGCGTCAGTTTTTTGGAATGCGCATGGAATAATTTTCATAGATTATCTTAAAAAGGGCCAGTCCATCAACAGCGACTATTATACAGCGTTATTGGACCGTTTGAAGAACAAAATCGCAAAAAAACGGCCCCATATGAAGAAGAAGAAAGTGCTGTTTCACCAAGACAATACACCGTGTCACAAATCAATGAAAACAATGGCCAAATTAAGTGAATTGGGTTTCGAATTACTTCCCCATCCACCGTACTCTCCAGATGTGGCCCCCAGCGACTATTTCCTGTTTGCAGACTTGAAGAGAATGCTCGCCAGGAAGAAATTTAGCAGGGATGAGGAGGTGATCGCCGAAACTGAGGCCTATTTCGAGGCTAAAGACAATTCGTACTACAAAAATGGTATGAGAAAAGTTGGAAGAACGCTATAATCGGTGTATCGCCCTCGAAGGTAACTATGTTGAATAATAAAATCGAATTTTGCCAAAAAACTGTGTTTTACTATGGTAGACCGGGGACTTTTCAGCCGACCTGGTATATGTATATTCAGGGATTTTAAACACTACACTGAAATTTAGTTTCAGTGTAGTAGTTGAGCCCTGAAGATGTCACATACGAGTGGGTGCGAAACGTCGACAGATATACAAATGACACGGTTCCAGCTCGGAAGCTCAGAAGCAGATAGCATGGACCACGACCGCGGAAGTCTACGTGCCAGATTAAGTAAAATAGTATATTTCTTCTGTATTAATTTGTATATTTACTAAATATTTTTGTTACTGTTGTTGGTATCGTGTGCGATATTTCATATTTCATAGAAAAACAGAAGTTAATTCATTATATTATTGCCCTATTACTATATTGTAACGCATATCATGAAATGTATACATATGTAAATATTCAGTTACTATTCAACACAGCAAAGTCCGCGTTACATGTAATTAATCTAAATGTCTCGTTTTCGTGGTATGTAAGTGTACATATGCACTTGTTTCTCTACGTAGGCTTGCCTTGTGACTGTCAGAAAGGAAGTTTACCTAAGGAGCCTACAAAACCAGTTCCAAACTATCACCAAAAAATTGCTAGATACACATAAATGCAAGTAATACGGAACAGCACATAGAAGGAATTAAAATTTCGCAAAACGTAGCTACGTCACAGTTAATCACTTTGGTGATGACCTTTTATAGATTTCAAAAACTCCGTAGATTTTGAATTTAGAAGAGAATGAAGTTTAGAATCATAGTTTTCTGAGTGGAACTGATGGCCTCTCCTACTGTCGACGTTTCATTGGTAATCTCATTAAATATACTTAGAGTTTCTTTGTCTTTTATTTTTGTTTACGTTCTCGTTTCTGAGATGTAATGATAACCAACAAAAGAAGGAACCTAAATATCCCAAAGAATTGGAGACAAAACGACGCAGTAGAAATGAATACAAAGCGGTTCAAGTTAGCAAACAAAGAGGAGATTAAGTATCAAAGAGCAGCCTTATCGTTTTCAAGAGGAAATATTGAAATTTCGTTTATTTCAATTTTATTTTCGAACGCATGAAATTATTAAATAATTGAAATTTTAACAATCTTGTACGGAAATATAAAATTAACTATACATAGGTATTAAACATTGTAATTCTTACTATCGATAATTCGTAAATATTTTTTTCCATACAATCCTGGTTATTAGTTCTTGAAAACTGCTTGTATTTAAGAAATTCCATGTACAAGTAAATTAATGTTTGTTGAAATATACAAGTCGTATTGAAATTATATTCATAAATCATCAGAAACGACAGGATGTGACAGGCACTCTTTTATGTTTATATTTTCTGCTAATTCTTCAAATTTTAGTAACCATTAATGTAATCCGAAAATTTCTTTCTTATAGTACAGCTTGGTGCACAGCAAGGTACACTGACTATTATTTATAGATCTTTATTTTGAAATATTTTGATTTCGAATTACTGACTGTAGGTGTACGTGTACTGTAGTTAAATATTGTTTTGTTTAGTCTTTCTCTCTATATAGATTTTAAGATGTTTTTATAGTATTTCTTTTCTTTTGCGGTTCCTTTGTTAATAAGCGAGTTTAGTGGCTCTAGTTTCAGCTAAATTGTTTTTCCTTGGAGAATATGTGCCTTAACCACACTATTATCCTCCCAGTTCAAAGCCTAGACATCTTATATTGTCTGCGTGTGGTAACTAGTAACCGTTAAAAATTACAGGTAGACAGGTGTATCGCTTTGTCGCAAATCTGGCAATGAATTCGTTTCATTCACTACAACTTTTCATTCTAAGTCAATTTTGCATATAGTACACTGTTTTTTTGCAGATTCCTAGCATATATATGTAATTGTAAGGTTAAAATTTCCTTGTGGAGCATCGGAATTTATAGGGTACAGATAGGAACACCTAATACAATGTCTATTCGATAGAGGTAAATGATAGAAAGGTGTTCTAGTATGTTATTCAATTTGAAATACAATTTCATAACATTGAACAATTTTCTGGGTAGTCAGCGAGAGGAACAAGAAATGCTTACAGCTTGCATCAATGTCAGTGACGTGAAGATGACTTGCAAAGGTGGATTGTTAATGTGTTATTTGCAACATTTGTATTTTGCCGTACAACATTATGGATTTTAAAAGACACATTAAAACCAAACGCCACTTGTTGAATGCAAAATATAAAACAGCATATTATAAATTTGCATGTAATTTCAATATTATGTTAACTATTATACTTAATAGTAATATATAGCAGGAATATTGTAGGCGATTTGTTACTTGTTATTAGGCAAGATCGACGACTCAAAGTGAGAGAGATAGCAGACATAGTAAATATTTCAACAGAACGCGTACACCACATTTTAACGAAAGAATTGGGCCTTTCCAGGCTTTCGGCAAGATGGGTACCGCGATTGCTTACGACTGATCAAAAGTTCACTCGTTTGCGCATTTCCAATGAGTGTTCGGACCTTTATAAGCGGAATCCGGTTGATTTTTGTAGGCGATTTGTTACTTGCGATGAAACTTGGATACACTACAGTACACCTGAAACTAAACAACAGTCGAAACAATGGTTAGAACGTGGTTCTGTACCTCCAAAGAAAGCGAAAACCACTTTATCGGCAAACAAGGTGATGGCATCAATTTTTTGGGATTCAAAGGGCCCTTTGATCATTGATTACCTTCAGAAAGGTGCCACAAAAAACGGACAATATTATGCAGAACTTCTACAAAAATTAAATGTTGAGATTCGTGCTAATGGCCAGGAATGGCAAAGAAAAAGATTCTGTTTCACCAAGACAACGCTCCCTCGCATACCAGCACAGTTGCGATGTCCAAAATCCACGAGTTGCATTTCCAATTAGTACCGCATGCGCCTTATTCGCCGGATCTAGCCCATTCCGACTTCCACCTTTTTCCAAAATTGAAAACGGCACTAGGTGGAAAGAAATTTCTAACGACGAGCTTATCATCTTCGTAAATGAGTACTTTGCAAGCCTTCCGGAATCGCATTTTAGAGATGGCATAAGGGCATTGGAGCACCGTTGGAATAAATGTATTGCTCTTTTAGGAGAATATATTGAAGAATAAAAATTATTTGGTATTTAAAAAATTCGTTTTGCTTTTCCATTCTCACTACTTGTCAAACTACTCTCGTATTTCATTAAGAAGAAGTAGAAGCATGTTTTGACAATTTAATTTGAAATTTGAATTGATTATTTTTCAAAAATTATCATAAATCTGTACGCTTACAGAATTTACAAGCATTATTTTAGATACTTTAATAGTATCGTTATAGCAGTAAATTAGAAAAGAAAAATTAATATTCACAAGTAAAAATATATTTTAAGAAAGATTAATTCTATTAATAATTGCACCCAAAATTATTTCATTTATTCCAAATTTTTGCTTCATAAATCGTTTGTCATTATCATTAATCACAAATATAAGCTGCGCGTTAAAATGATTTTCAGAAAAACTAAAACAAAGATTTCTCATCTTTGCAATTTGCTCTTTCGAGAGGCTCGGTAATAATACTGCCCGCTCTGCTCGCCATTACATTAAATGAACGTCATTGTTGATGAAGAGGGTTCCCCATTATCCACTGGATGGGGCAAGGAGATATATAAGAAAATATAAAAGAGTATAAATACATTTACGAACCTCTCAAACCAGTTTATCATAAATAATAACTATCTGCAATATTAATTTGAAATTTTTTTGCTGGGAAATAATACTTCTTAACGAATATTCAAATCGTGTATATAATTATGTCAATTTATACTTCGGGATAACAATGCTCCTGGTAACAATACTCCATTATGGTTATATAGGGTGTTTTAAAACAAGACTTTAAAGGCATTTAGTGTGGTGAAAAATAAATTAAAAAGCCTTAATAAAAATATGCTCGTAAATCAATCGATTACGAGATACAATGATTCTATTGCAATAACAGAGTAAAGAATTGATCATGTTATTCTAAATAATAGATTCTTAACTAATGTTATGCCTTTGATTGATGTTATTTTGTGCAGATGTGTTAAACCATTTAAATGCATAATTTGTGCTGCTTATGTACCACCTGATGTAACTACTGATCAACTAGAATTATTAACTTCATTTAATGTTTCAAACTTTATCAATCGTTTTTCGACACGTCCTAAGAGACTACTGTATTTTTTAACTTTCTTGATTTCTTGAAGTTTCAACAGAGCAATAACGTTATTAATGTGGATAATAGATTATTAAATCTGGTACTTGCCAAAGGTTCTGCTGAGGCAACTGTCTCTTATTCTGATCATTTCTTCTTGAAGATCATCCCACAATTGAGATTTGTTTGAGTTTTCTACATATTTCACAAACTAATTTTCTCAATGTCAAGAGTACAGTGTTTAACATCAGAAAAGTCGATTTTTCTAATTTGTTTACTTCCATTGCGAATTTATGACTGGAGTTTCTTGGAACAATTTAATAATCTTGACATTGCCTTAGAGATTTTTTATAGCAAATTACACGGCTTTTTTTGATGCACATGTGCATAAGGCGATGATGTTTAGCAATCGTCGGTGGTCAATGGTTTTGATATCAAACGTAATATGAAACTTACGAAATTTTACCGTAAAAAATGGTTCACATCTAGGAATATTATATGTCCTAATGAATGCACATTAGTTAAAATACAAATCTCTGTTTCTTATAATAATTGTTTAGCGATCCTAATGAATGCACATTAGTTAAAATACAAATCTCTGTTTCTTATAATAATTATTTAGCAGGTGGTCAGAATGGTTTTAAGGAAAATCCTGTGGGATTGTGGAATTTCATTGATCGAACGAGAGTGTATCACGAATTCCTGGCGTGATGCAATTTGGCGAAATGGCTTATAGTCGTCTATAGAATGTAGTGAATTTTTTTGCAGACAATTTCTCTGAAGCTCTTGCCTTGGACAGCAGTGCCATTGCATCACAGATAAAAATCTGTCCTTCACGATCTCGATCATGTATTATGACTGGAGAATAATTAATTTTCATTATGTCTACCTTTCCTAACAATTTCACAGTTGGCGTAAGTTTAAAATCATATATATTCTTGGATAAGTGAAAAAGAGTCCATATAGTGCCTGTGTTTAAAAAAGGTGATATTAAAAGTTATACACTTATTTCCAATTTATCTAATTTTGAAGACGTTTTATATAAGATCACTTACTTTATTGTTAAGCCTTTAATATCTAATACACAATATAAATTTATACAGGGTCGATCACCTGTCCTAAATTTAGCCGCAGTTTTGCAATATGTTGGTGGATATTTGAATGATCAGGGCCAGGTCATTATTATATACACGGATTTGTCGTGTTTTCAAGTTGGGCTGGGGTAACACGTTTTCGTACGATAGTGCGAATTAAGTCGAACACGTGATCTTGAAGTCAGTGCAATTGTAATTTTTCGTTTTCGTGAAGGGCGTTAACAGGTTAATATATGGCAAATGTGCGAAACGAAAAATAATTCTAAACCAAATTGTAATTCGACCATTCCAAATGGAATATATTTTGTGTTGTAAGACGATAACGCTTTTATAAAATTTGTAGGTTATGTATTACACACCTTATAATTTATATGCCTGAAGTTTCTGAAAAAGTTTATTTAGATTCAGTGTGTTGTTCCCTCATTTTACATTCTGAAGCACTAAATGGTTCATCTTCATATTCAGATTAACTGGAATTCATGATGTCCTTTGTGATTAGTAAGAGTACAATTGTGTACACTGATGCCACTAATGGTTGTCCCAAAATTAATGCAAGATTTAAATTTGTCGTCATTTGTGCAGTAAAGTGCTGCCAACCTTAAAAAAAAACATTTCGACAGCTGACAGTTTAGCGTTGGTAAAAAAACAACGTGTCTTCATTATTGAACGATATTTTAAAAATAATGAAAACTTGGCGGACGCAGTTCGAAGATTTCATACAAAATATGGTCGGAATAGTGTTTTAACTTCGTCAATTGTGAAGAGATTAATTGAAAAATTCAGGGAGACTGGATCCGTTGGAGACGCTAAACACACTGATTGTCCAAAAACAAGCAAATGTCAATATCGAAGCAGTGCGTGAGAGTCTTGGTGACAATACAGTAACCTCAGTTCGGCGTCGTGGACAAGAATTGCAAATTTCAAGAAGCTCTCTACAGCGTATACTCACTAAAGATCTGTGTCTCCATGCTTACAAAATTCAATTAACAAAACAACTGAAGCCTAATGACCTTGCACAGCGAAGAGAGTTCGTTGAATAGATTATTGAACATCAACAAATTGATGCTGATTTTTCGAGCAAAATCATCCTAAGCAATGAAGCACCTTTTCACCTTAATGGCTTGTTAATAGCCAAAATTGCCGCTCTTGGGATTCTGAGAACCCACATGTGATTGTCGAAAAACGAATGCATCCACAACGTGTCGCTGTTTGGTGTGGATTTTGGGCTGGAGGCATAATTGGACCATACTTTTCGAAAATGAGGCTTGTCAAGCAGTGACTGTTACTGGTGATCGATATCGCGACACGATAACACAGTTCTTTCTGTCGAAATTGGATGATGTTGATGTGGCCAATATGTGGTTTCAACAAAACGGTGCCACATGCCATACATCCCGTGAAACAATTCAATTACTGCATGAGACATTTCCAGGTCATGTACTCTCTTGTTTCGGTGGTCAGAATTGGCCCCCTAGATCGTGTGATTTAACACCATTAGATTTCTTTTTATGGGGTTATTTGAAATCACAGGTCTACGTCAACAAGCCCACAACGACCCGTGTTTTAAAGGAGGAGATTCAACGCTGCATCAACGAAATTCAGCCACATTTATGCATAATGGTCACAGAAAATTTCGACAAACAAGTGCGTATGTGCATGCAAAACCGTGGAGGCCATTTGCTCGATGTGTTATTCCACAAATAACCCTACCCTATGTACTTTATGATTCAATAAAAAAATAACAATCAAAAGACTGAAAACTGTGTTTTCTATTTAATTCAAATCTTGCGTTAATTTTGGGACACCTTTATTACTACTATTAATGTGAAACAGTATAAACAGTATAATGGTCTAAGTCAGACTATACCACTTTGCTTTTCATTAGAACAGCATATCATATTTTGCATTGGTAATATTAGCGACACCTATTTTGATATTACTGATGATATTTTTAACAAATTTTCCAGGAAAACATACAATTTAGTGACGAATATAAAACTTCTAATATATGAAAAATGCGAATTTTTGACTTAGACCATTTTGGCTTTCAGCGGTTCAAATATCTTCGAAAAAACAATTTTTTGCTTTTTGTTTCTTGTTGTTTCACTAATCTGACCGTGTACTATGTTGACAGAATATACATATACACAATATTTAATTTATTATTTATTCAAAAGGCACTTTTAAGTTATTACGTTATAAGCAAAATTATAAAATATATTATAACAACGTTCGTTGTTTTCAAAATGTATTATTATTTCCCAGCCTATTATTTCAGTTCCAATCTGGCTCAACTATTAGAAAAAAAAATGGAAAAATATAGATACTTCAAACGATATTGAACTCGATAACCTAGCCATTGTGTTCAAAAGAGAAATTGTACATTATTCGAACACACAAGCAATTAAATGCATGGGATATTCGCAAGCCGAATATTACATTTTAATTTAATTTTTTCTATTGACTACAAACGTACTTCTATTTTCAGACAGTTCCGGTACCAGATCCTTTGTTTGCTGAAGTTTGTTTCCGCAACCTACTACACAAAGGTATGTTTTCCCTTTAACTGTAAACTGGCAGACAATGTACATGTGACACCGAACAAACAAAGAGGCATATTGTTCAGCACAAAGCGTACATACAATACTAAATGCCACGCACAGAGAGAAAGTCCACTAAATTAATAAGGTTTGTGCGGATGGTGTTGTTATTAACCTTTCATGTTCTTCCATGTATCTCTTTTTTTTGCAAAGAAAAAAAATACTAAAATGCCGGAAAGTCGGATCTAATGTGTTTGTTTAAATATTGAAAACAATAGAATAGAAAACAGAAATCTCTTTTACATTCTAACGTTTTATTATTGTCAAGATTGACTTAGACGTGTAGCTGAAATAACATTCGTATGTGTAAATCAAGTTACACATGCTTTATTCGTAAATGTAGATAAATACAGAAGAGAACCATACTAATGAAGTCAAGCTTTGTAATAACTCAATAGATATTTCCTATTTATTTGAAATAAATTTAATTATGGTTTTATTCAAGATTTCCAACTTCTATTCAAACACACTATTTCACATTGATTTAGTCGTTTTACGACATTCCAATTTATCTAGACAAATAAAATATTTTAACAGAAAATATTAAAATAAATCCATTTCAGGTCACATTTTTTAACGGAATATCTCTGTTTATTTCTCCACATTAAAAAAAATAAATTGTGATAACGAAATTCTACCCTACTTTTTTTCGCCTTATTTCTTTTCATTCTTAACCCTTGAAGACGTCTGATGGGCTCTATCTATTAGGTTGGCAACTAAGTACTTTCGGTTTTTACTGATAGAGAGCGTTGCTTTATTTTTTGTATAACGTATGTTAATCCTGTACTTTACCGTTTGTCGCGTGATACTAGTCACATTGACGTAACTTCAGAAGCAAGTAGTGCGTGATTTTTATTAAAGCTATTAGTTGTGGGTTAATTTTAAATGGAGTGCAGAAACGAACATATTCGACATATTTTACTATTTTATTTCCGCAAAGGAAAGAAAGCTGTTGCAGCTCACAAAAAGATATGTGAAGTTTATGGTGTTAATTGCTTAACAGAGCGCACGTGTCAGAATTGTTATAAAAAATTCCGGAGATTTTTCCATCAACGATGAGCAACGTTCTGGTCAGCCTACTGAAGTTGATGATGACCAAATCAAAGCCATAATTGAAGAGGAACGTCATTAACTGTTCGAGAGGTGGCAGAGAGGCTACATGTATCACATACAACAATTGAAAAACATTTAAAATGTCTTGGGCTAGTTAAGAAGCTTGATATTTGGGTACCTCACGAATTGAAAGAAATTCATTTAACACAAAGAATCAACTTTTGCGATATGCACCTTAGACGAAATGAAACCGACCCTTTTTTTAAAAAGAATCATCACTGGTGATGAAAAATGGGTCCTGTACAGTAACATAGTTCGAAAACGAGCATGGAGCAAACACGATAAACCAGCTCAAACCACATCGAAAGCTGAATTGCATCCAAAAAAAGATCATGCTGTCAGTTTGTGGGATTACAAAGGTGTTATGTTTTTTGAACTGCTTCCAAGAAACCAAACGATCAATTCTGATGTTTACTGTCAACAATTAATAAAACTGGATAAAGCAATCAAAGAAAAACGGCCAGAATTGTCAAATCGGAAAGGTGTAGTTTTCCACCAAGATAATGCAAGGCCTCACACATCTTTGGCAACTCGTGGGAAACTATTGGAGCTTGGTTGGGAAGTGATGCCACATCCCCCATACAGCCCTGATCTAGCACAATCTGATTATCATTTATTTCGAAGAAATTTTATGAGCGTGGAATCATGCAGCTGAAAGAAAGATGGCAAAAGGTCATTGAGCAAAATGGAAAATATATAATTGATTAAAAGCTATTCTTTGTTTAAAAAAAAAGTGTTTTATTTTATACTACAAAACCGAAAGTACTTAGTTGTCAACCCAATACTTTTTCATTTCTTGTTTTCCCCTGTTGAAAAATCGTATTTTTTGTTCAGTTACATTATCATTAATTATGGCAGAAATTAATGAAAAAATGTCTACTCTTAGGTGAGGAATCGAATTCCAATCACTTGCTTGCCGGCCGAAAGTTCGCGATTCGATTTCTTAATTACGCCTTAATTTCATTATGAAAACAGAGTTTCCCCATTCTATCGTTTCAGCTTCTTCTTTTTTTTATCGATGTTTTTAGCTTGTGTTATTCGTTTGACTACTGTGTTGATATTCATTCTGTTTCCAAATGAATTTAATTGTTTTTTCTCGAATCTTGGTGGTGATTCTTTCCTGATTTGTCATATTTATTTGATCATTCTTTTTCTTTGCCATTTATTTTCCTCTCTATCCTTTTTAAAAACTTCATCTCTTCATTCTTCTCTTTGAGTTTTGTTTGTAACGATCAGGATCCGCTAGCGTATGACATAATAAGTAGAGCTACATACGAGGATAGTTTGACAAGCAATTTAGGTTAGCTATTTATATGTTTACATTCCGATATTTACATAAATTAGTTGATTAGTTTATTTTTGACAGCTGATTGAAAAAGAAGCAACACGTCGTTTTGTTAAAATGGAAAAAGCAGAGTATCGTGCGGTGATTAAATACTTCGCAATTAAGGGTATGAAAGCTACTGAAATAAAAGATAAGTTACGGGAAACATTAGGTGAATTTGCTCGATCATCCGCCACAATGAGTAGATGGGTAAATGAATTTAAACGTGGTAGAACAACCTGTGTTGATGAAGCGCGCTCTGAAGCACCCAAAATCGTGACTTGTAAGGAAATGATTATAAAAATCCATAATATTATTAGGCAAGATCGACGACTCAAAGTAAGAGCGATAGCAGACATAGTAAACATTTCAACAGAACGCGTACACCACATTTTAACGAAAGAATTGGGCCTTTCCAGGCTTTCGGCAAGATGGGTACCGCGATTGCTTACGACTGATCAAAAGTTCACTCGTTTGCGCATTTCCAATGAGTGTTTGGACCTTTATAAGCGGAATCCGGTTGATTTTTGTAGGCGATTTGTTACTTGCGATGAAACTTGGATACACTACAGTACACCCGAAACTAAACAACAGTCGAAACAATGGTTAGAACGTGGTTCTGCACCTCCTAAGAAAGCGAAAACCACTTTATCGGCAAACAAGGTGATGGCATCAATTTTTTGGGATTCAAAGGGCATTTTGCTCATTGATTACCTTCAGAAAAGTGCCACAATAAACGGACAATATTATGCAGAACTTCTACAAAAATTAAATGTTGAGATTCGTGCTAAACGGCCAGGAATGGAAAAGAAAAAGATTCTGTTTCACCAAGACAACGCGCCCTCGCATACCGATTACGAAAAAACGGCGTAGATTTTATACGTCAATTTATTGCCATCAATCAGATTTGGTTTCACCATTATAACAAAATACCAATCTAAACAGTGAAGGCGCAGGGTTCGCTTCCTTAAAAAAAAGACGATGACTGTTCCGTCTGCGGAAGGTAATAATTTTCAGTTTTTGGGATGCAAAAAGTATTCTTCTTGTTATTGCCTTTCAAAAGGCCAAATCATAACAGTGTACATTACTCGATCCTCTTATCAAAGCATAGAGACATCGGATCGTCGCTGACCCAAATGTATTTTGGTGGCAGGAGATTTTGTCGATAAATAAATGCAATGTCAAACAAGTTCCTTTCTTTATTTTCATTTAACGTACTCGTAAATTACAGACAAATCTTAACTCGTAGAAATAGGTATCCAATCACTATCTGCATGATAACGATGCATATATAATTTGATCAGTTATTTAATATCTTGTTTACATAGTTATCTTTCTTTTGCTTGTTTGTGTGCACTAATAATTTTGAAAAAGGACATTGTAGTAAAGAAAAGAGGGTTGTTTTTACAATAAATCTTATTTATATGTTCACTGCATATTATTATTCTTGATAACGTTTCACGATATACGTCTTTTACCTGCATTAATAATGTTATGCACTGCGGAAATAGAATATCTAACGCTCCTTGCAATGACATTTGTGAAACACTACACTTGAGTTACTACAGTTTGAATATACAGGCGTGACATTTCTTAGACTTTTCTCAATTGATGTTATCAGTTGATAATAATCTTCATATATTATATTAGGTGGGCAACTAAGTTCTCGCTGTTTTATTGATGAAAATGCAACTTTATTATGAAAAAATGTTTACAAATGTATCATTCAAAATGTTGTCCCTCGCTAGCGACAACTTTTTCCCATCTTTCTGGTAGAGCTCGAATACAGTCACGGTAGAAGTGTTCGTCTTTTGAGGCTATCCACGAATCAAGTCATTTTGAGACGTCTTCATATGAGCGGAACTGCTGATTAGCCAGAAGTTCGGTTTCAATAGCTCATAATAAATAACACCGTCCTGGTCCCACCAAATACACAGCATAATCTTCGCAGCGTGAATATTCGGCCGAACCGACGACGTACATAGAAGCATGACCGGGCAGTCCCCATGATTTTGTTCTCTTTGGGTTGCTGTAATGAATCCATTTTTCATCACCCGTAACGATGCGATGAAGAAAACCCTTCCTTTTTTGCCGCTGGAGCAGTTGTTCACTGGCGAAAAAACGACGCTTAACGTCTCTTGGGTTCAAATCATGAGGAACTCAAGTTCCTTGGTTTTGAATCATTCCCAACGCATGCAATTGCTGGGAAATGGCTTGGCGGGTAACTCCTAATGCTGAAGCAAGCTCTTTTTTTTGCGTTTGGCACGGATCCTCATCAAGCAATGTCCCCAATTCAGCATCTTCGAAGGTTTTTGGTCTTCCTTCATGCGAACGGTCGTCAACATCGAAATCACCGTCTTTGAAGCGACGGAACCAATCACTTAGAGCAGCATCTCCGTAAACTTTTTGGAGTTCTCAATGCGCTTCAGCCGCCGTTTTCTTCGAATGAAAGAAGAAAAGCAACACTTCCCGCAAATGACGATTATTTGGCATAAAATCAGACATTTTCACACAACCTAAAGTATATGACGCAAAAACAAAATCACTAATGTGTCAAAGCGGTTTGTTTACCATATGTCTTGGTCTTGCTTGGTTCATGACGTTTTGGTTATGTCATAATCGACCAGCACTTACTACTGGAGCCATCTTTTCAAAAACAGCGAGAACTTAGTTGCGCACCTAATACATAAAAACGTGATAACGTCATTTATTCCTATAATTTTTGGTAATTACTTCTTAATATTAGATTAAATTAAATAAAATTTATAGAAATTGTTCTGCGACTATTTTCAATTAACCAGAATTGTTTGCTTCTTATAAACATCTGACTTTCATACTTATGTAAGTTTGTTCATAAAAAATTTAATGAAAAAAATTTGAAATTAAATTTATTGGTTTTTAATTAATATTTAATATGTCGACCGCATGAAATTTTAAAAAACATCTTGGAAAAGTACTGAACAAAAGAACGAAAATCTAATGTACTCTTTATCTTTAAAATATAATATCAAAAAAAAGCAACAGACAGTTAAAACGTAATAGAAAGAAAAGGCAAGCCAGTTGATCTTTAATAATTGAACGTCTTAAAGAAGCTTGATAAGGGTAAGGCAGAGAATTTTCAGTATATACTGAACTTGAACGTTGGAAGACGGTTTATATCCTATTTAAGAAGTATTACTTCTAGTGTCACCATTTATCATCAATTGCACTCTGACAGAATTACATTACAGTTTTCAAGTGAAAGTCAATCTTATTTACAGTGCACTACAAGATTTTCAGAGTTTTCCTTGAAATTTAGTTAAGCGCTTAGCTTTTTGATAGGAGAAGTAATTAATTCCACTCGCATTTCTAGTGAATAAAACACACATCAAGGCTGTAATACCTTGAAAACATCAGTAGAATTTTCAATCGTCTGAAGTAAAATTGTTTCTCATATAAGCAAATACACGCCTCGTAATCTATGTACTTATTATTAAGGCAGTAGATATAAAATGCTTTTATTTATAGAAGGTATACACTACTGTGGGCAAAAAATAGTAAGACTTTTTAATTTAAATTTCGCGCGAAAACCTATTCGTCGAAATATTTTTTTTTAGGTTGGTATGACTGTCAGTGACATCTGTGCCAAATGTCACATCAAAATAATCATTAGTTTAGTATACGCTTGTCTTTCTGAAATACAAAAAGGGCATTCGGCGATTTTTACAATGAGTGAAATTATTCAACAAAGAAGTTCCATTAAATTTTGTGTATGGAATCAAATTTCTGGTGGCGAAACGTTCAGAATGTTGCAAAAGGCCTTCGGTGATAACTGTTTGTCGCGAACAAGTGTTTTTGATTGGTACAAATTATTCAAAGAGGGTCGAGAACGCGTTGATGACGAACCGCGTCCAGGACGGCCATCAACATCAACATCAACTGATGATCAACACGTCAATAGAATCAAGGAATTGGTGCTTGAGAATCGACGATTAACAGTCAGAGACCTTACTGGCATCGTTGGAATATCGGAAGGATCAGTGAGAACCATTTTGAAAGATCATTTGGGCCTAAGAAAAGTGAAAGCACGATTTGTTCCAAAATCACTCAATTTTTTCGAAAAACAGCGTCGCGTTGACGTCTGTGAAACAATGCTTTCCGACTATCAAGACAAAATGAAAGGCATCATAACTGGAGATGAGACTTGGATCTACGCTTATCACCCGGAAGCAGACGATCAATCGGTCGAATGTCGTATCAAAAGTGAGCCGAAGCTCAAAAAACCACGTCAAAGCAAGTCAAAAATCAAGGTTATGTTGACAGTTTTCTTCGATTATCGAGGTGTGGTGCACTCCGAATACCTTCCGACCGGCCAAACTGTCAACAAAGAATACTATTTGAGTGTTATGCGTCGTTTGCGCAATGCTATTCGTAAAAAGAGGCCAGAATTATGGGCCGACAACTCTTGGTTTTTGCACCACGATAATGCACCGTCGTATACTGCATTAATTCTTCGTGAGTTTTTCGCCAAATTTTCAACCAATATCGTGCCGCAATCACCGTATTCACCTGATTTAGCTCCGTGTGACTTCTGGCTATTCAGCAAACTCAAACGACCGCTCCGGGGAAACCGTTTTGAGTCAATTGAAGACATTAAACGTGAATCGCTACGCGCATTGAAGGCTATTCCTGAAATTGACTTTAACAACTGTTTCGAGAATTGGAAGAAGCGTTGGCACAAGTGTATTGGGACCAGGGGGGATTACTTTGAGGGGGACGAAATAGATTTGGAAGAATAAATTAAGAATTTAAAAATTATGAACAAAGTCTTACTATTTTTTGCCCACTGTAGTATAAACCATTAACCATACGAATTTTGTATTTAATTGACTGAAATGTACTACGCAACAACAAAAAAAACGAATCATTAAAATATAAAAAACAGGAATCATTCATTAAAATATAAAGTCTATTTTTAAAACAGATATTATACAAATGTTTAGTGATGAGAATACTAAATGATGGGAAAGTAACGAGAAAGCAATAAATCTCTTTGTCATTTTTTGCCAAACTCTAACGAAACATATCGTTTTTTCAATCTTTATTTAGGATCACTTGAGTTTGGTCATTCGATCGTAACAGTTTGTAGTTGTGAATTAGTGTAATAAAATACCAAAAGTTCGGTGATAACCAAATTATCGCCAGCTAAGTGATTTTTAAATTAATTGGACTACATGATGCGGGTATTATATTTCATGAAATCGTACGCAGATGCAAAGAAATATTGTTACAATTATTCGTTGTTGGAAAGATCAGTGCTAAGAAGATAAGAATGTACTAGAAGAAGTTCTGGACGACTTAGAAAAGCTATTGAATGGAAAGATAGTAGCCTAAGATTGCCTGCCCTAATGATCAGCGAAGTAAATCGTCTCTGTGGAATCTTATAATTAGGCAGAGATAGGGCACAGAATATTGTATTATGCGTTCCTTTGGGTCTTTTGAAATGAATCTCGCTCTTGTTTGTGGGCTCATGATGGTCGTATAGTCGACCAACGTCGAAGAGATGAAAGAGTTTTTTAATTTTGTCGTAAAATGTGAAACTACTTACTAGAGAATTCATGATTTGGGGTGAAACTAGCATAGGAAGTAGGACTCCTTTAATATACCTGCAAGGCCATTTAAATGTTCGAAAGTTCACCTACGAAGTTCTTTAATGATTCGTTTTGCCTTAAATTAATGGGTTGAATAATGCCATATTCCAGCAAGATGCTACGTGTACTCGCGTTGGAGCTGTTACACTATAGTTCCTGCAAGAACTCAACGTCTATATTTTCAATTGACCTGCGCGGTCGTCAAACCTAACGCCCATAGACCAGGTTTGAAATATGATAGGCGTCGAAAGGTGGTATGCTTCCTATTGCTCCAATGAACTTAGAACAATTATATGATGTTTATGAGTTACTTGGAATGAGCTGCCACACGAATCCATTTTCATCAGAAGCATATTCGGGTGAATAGCAGAATGAATCGTTTATGTGGAACGGCAACGGGTATACATTTTTCAATGTGAATGTAATCATTTATTATTCTCAAAACATTAAACATTTATACAATATTTGGTTTACATATATATACTTTAACTGTATAACAAGCTTTTTTTGTCAGATAGTATATGTTGGATTTAATTTTTTCAATTATATGATGTGAAATTGTTAATGATTCTACTCAATTTGCTGTTGCTGACCCGCATAATTCTGTCTCTATTTCAAATTTTTCCGTTTTACAGGAAAGCTTTACAAATGTTTCCCTGTAATAACACCACTTTTCATTATATCAAACAGAGATTTCGATAATTCAATTCATCTGGAGTTTCTTAGACAATATTTTAGACATCAATATACAATCAGTCACAAAATGTTCTTATACCCCGTGAATGTTGAATATCATCAAATGTGAACATCTGGCTATGATGGAGCATACTTATTTCCATTTAACAACGCTGAAAGAACTCTTACAGCCTCTAATAACAATATGAAAACTACAAAAGGTTTTGCTTAATATTGAAGGTCATAGAACTTTTCATACTCTTCATTTTTATAAGACATTTCTCTATTGTAAGACATAAATTTAGAAAGAATTCGATAAATCCTCTTTATAGTATCACATATTTGTAAAAAATAAGCATTTTTAATGCTTTTAGAAAGATGAATTGTTGAAGTAAACCTGGTAATTTGTGCGAGTTAGCAACACCATACATATAAAAGAAACCCTTAGGCCAAATAGAAAAATTTATCATAAAAACGTGCTTTGTTGTGTAGATAAAAAATATTCATACATTCAAAGGGTATACGAACATTTTTGTAACTGACTGTAACTTGCAATGTATGTATATTACGAAGCTGTATTGTTATTTATTATATCTTAGTTTAGTAATAAATGAAGAGTTAAATTATCCTATTTTCTTACAAGGTATCATACGGTATTCATGTAATGTTAACTATGAAAACAATTTTTCATGTTTTATACGCACGGTATCAAATTAGCTACTAAAAATCGAAACTTTTATATAATGATGTAGAAGGAGTTTGTGAACTTCAGTATGTTTACAAACTCCCACTGCAAGAGGAACAGAGGCACAATTTCACGAACAATACCCTTATTGTTAGAGAAGGTCGTGGTTTTTCTATTATTAGCTGCTGAAACCTCACTGTATCTTGAGAAATAAATTTTAATTTCTGAGATACTTTTTAGTTTTTATTTACGATTTTGATTTATCACTAAGGTTAGTTTTATTTTAGCTATTAGTGAAATAGAAATAAATTTCTTGTATCTACAATTTATTAATAAAATTATAGAAGATATTGCAAGGACTATGGATTATTCAATAGCGGATAGTAATTAGTGCATGTTGTCGGTTTTTCCGGTGCACAGTAGCACGCTCAGTACGAGTTTAGATGACGGGATGATTTTATTTATAGCTACGTCGTGCAATTGTGTATTAGTTCATTCGAGCCGTGAAAATGCTACGTAAATAAAAACACGGCTTACAAGATATACATGAAATTATTTAATATATATGCATTGGTATTCAAATATGATATACCGTGGTCATAAAATCTAATGCTTCCAAGTGAACTTGATGGTTTACGAAGAACGCGATTGCAAACAGCAAGTGGAATCAGAGTCATGGAGAAAAGTTGAAAAACGATATATCATAGACGATATATACAGTATATGTACTTGTAATAACTTGTCATGATATGCTGTTATGTACTATTACCAAAGCTATGATATGCGATTTTAGAAACAAAATCAAAATGAAAAGACTGAGTTGTAGGCTAATTATAGCGCCACAACAATGAAAACGAATTAATAACTAATTTATGATCAATATCAAAAAGTATAGGACGTGTGTAAAGCTGAATGAAAAACTAGTAGGGAAAGTAAACAAAATGGTTGCCCTTAAAATTTTATTTAGTCATTTAAACAGAAGGAAATTCTTAAAGCTTTGGAATATATTAGTGAAATCAATATGCAGAAGATTAAGCAATTGCAAAGACTGTAATGCACAGTATATGCAAGACAACTGTGGAATGAAATTTACGAGGATTTTAAAACAAAGTAGTTGCATGTGTATGTGTATCTCCTCGTTATATAAACGCAAAAGAAAACGATTAATATTACTAACGACTACATCAGAAATAATAATGTCAGAGCTTAATATTTACAAATGTAGAATTATGTCGTCCATCGATAAACACCGTCGCTATTCTCTTTGATTATTCTGGTAATTCTCAGATCCTCGAGCGTTACTGAATTAATCAGGAATCCAGAAGTACCGCTCGATTGTAGATTAATTTTCATCAGACATTTGCGTTCTCTCGGGAAGTCTCCAAGGAAAACGTAAGGGCTCATAACTTGCAATATCCTTCATCTATTTAGTCTACACTATTTCATTATTCTTTTTAGTTGTCCGCTGAAGTCCGCTTCTTCATAAATTTCCAACTTGTTGAATTTAATTCATGCAGAAATACGAATTGAAGCTACTGATGTTGTACATCATTTTCAAGATTTAAATATTTAATATTACCACTCTCTTTCTTGTCTTATTGTATGTTAATCAATTCTGGCAACGTTTCGCTTTTTATTTTGTCAGCTTCTTCTGCATTTCGACGTATATTATCTTCACTGTAACTGTGAATTTTATATAGACTTAATGATGTATTAATATTCATCAGTTTTCTAAATTTTTTGAATAAACTGGCGACATGCATTTTCAAAATTTATTACTTGATTATAAAATACGACACTAATTACACTCTAAAAATATAATGAAGAGCATAGTTGATAAAGACTGTATTTAAGTCATAGAAATAAAAATAAAATAAATTTCCACATATTCTATGCAACGGCGAGTTCTTATTTGCAAAAAGGTTAAGTTTAGGCAAATAAAAGGCAAAATCCAAATATGCTACACTTTCACAAACATAAAAATTCAAGTTGCTGATGCAATGCGGACTTTCCTGTCAATTGTTAATGATATCATTAAGAAACTCAGTGCAAGATATTTCTTTAAGTATGAAACTTGTAAGTAAAGTATTTTATGAATTTCTGTTGAATTTTAGTTGATCAATATTCTTCTTTTTTTGGCATAAATAAGGGCTTTGTCGTATTAGACAACAACATTTACATGCTCTTCTTCATACGACTTACTCCTTTTTTGTATCCGATTTGTTATCTCTTGTCATTCTCACCAACTTTGTTTTATCCATTTTTGATATGTGATCGTTCCATAATCTTCTTTTATCAATGATCTCTTCGTTTATGTCCGTTATGTTTCAGATTTCCCTGATATTACTGTGTAAAATTCTATCTTCTTTTGTTATCCTTAGCATTCATCTTGTTATGTTCATTTCTAATGTTTGTCTTTTTCTTTAAGTAGTCTTTGTGCCTGGCTTAGTTTCTGTTGCATAAGATAATATGAGTTGTCGCGTTTTTTTAAAAGCAGTACTTTCACTTTTTAACTAAAAAGTATTTTATACACCTCATAGATCTTTTAATAGCTGCATTTTACGGCTTTTGCTTCCAAAATAGCATTTATTAATTATTAATTCCAATACTTGCCTATGTAACTAATTTAGTGTGTTCGAAAGTATGAATAACTTTTTGTTTGCAATATATGTATTTCCATTTAAACATTAATTAACGACAGTAAATAACCTACATGCAATTAATCAATCTACCATCCAGAATACACAAATAAAAACGATGGAATGAATTACAATTTATTTGAATTGACACTAAACTTGTATATTTTAAAATTGTTATCGTTTATCCTCTGTATTTATTTTTAACTTATTAGTTTGAATATACGGTAAAGTGTGCGTCGAAGGAGAAATAATAAGATATATTTTCAAAATAAGTAAAAGTGTAATTTGTCGTTGTGTTCGTATTTTAATAACGGAACCAAACTTTACATAAAAGCAAATCCTCTTCTTATTAAGTTAGGTAGCGACGGTTACAACGTTCTAAATTATTCCACAACGTATAGATTTCTATAAGTGGAAAAGGAATGTGTTCCACATTGTGATTTTTACTGTAAGTCCAAGCTTTATTGTAGCAATCGATTGTAGATTAATTTTCATCAGATATTTGCGTCCTCTTGGGAAGTTTCCAAGGAAAATGAAAGGGTTCATAACTTGCAATATCCTATTCAGTCTACACTATTTCATTATTCTTTTTAGTTGTCCGCTCCCTCCACTTCCTCTGTTACTTTAATGATTCTTTTTAATTTCTTGTTTAGGCAAGACTAAGATTAGAAAAATTACATACTTTTTATATCGACCACCAAATACACAGTGTGTATTTGATGGTTGTGCGGTATTATTCTGTGCGAGTTTTATTGCAGATCCAGGCGCGACATTGTGATTAATTATCAGTTGAATTTTATTTACCTTTTACGATTAATGCGCAAGTAGGCAACGACTGACTATTGTGAAATAAGTGATTACCAGGTTACCAAATAAATAGTTTTTTCTGAACTAAGAAAATCATTGATAAATGCTTCTAAGTATAAAATAAATTGTTGATGTTAATTAATTAATAGATGATTGCATTTGAAAATACAATTTACTTATTTAGAAAAATGTGATATGTTAGAGACAGAAGCATTACAGTATTATCAAACTAGATTTTGGGAGCATTCAGGACTAAATAAGAAATATTTTTTGCGTTTGTACAGAAAATTGTGAAGTAATGAAGACAGTTTTCATAGTGAATGTCTTATTCTAAAACATTTCTCAAAGTCTATCCGAGACTTTACCCGAGAATTTAACATACGAGGGAGCGTTTTAATATTTGCGGAATGAGCAGGTTGTAGAGGGGTGAGTAGGCGCATTGGGGGCGTGGCCTGTGCAGCGACTCATGATTAGTACAAATACGAAGTTTCATTGTTATTAGACAGTTAGTCTTTGAGCTATCGTCAACCAAGTAACATAATCAGGAGTGAAAAGTGAAATATGGAAAAAATCGAATATCGTGCCGTTATAAAGTTCCTTACCAGGCAAGGAAAATCAGTCGCGATCATAATGAATGAGATGTCATTGGTTTACGGCGACTCTTGTCCAGGAAAAACCATGGTGTACAAGTGGCATAGTTTATTTAAACAAGGAAGGGAATCCCTTGAAGACGACCCGAGGCCGGGCAGGAGCATTGAGGTGACCACGCCAGCACTTATCCAAAAAGTTGAACAAATTGTACTCGAAGATGCTCGACTATAGAAGAAACAACTCGCAGAAATGGTTGGAGTATCCGATACAACAATTTTTAAAATCCTACACGACCATCTCGGCATGTCTAAGGTCAGCGCAAGATGCGTGCCGAGAATGCTCACGCCGCCGCAAAAACAACAGCGCGTAGAGTGTTCGCGTTCATTTTTGGACCTCTGTAATGAAGACAAGGATGGTGTATTGAGTGGAATTGTTACTGGAGACGAAACTTGGGTTCATCATTATGAACCTGAGTCCAAACAAGACTCCATGCAGTGGCATAAAAAGGGCACAGCACCTCCCAAGAAATTTAAAGTGTCACAATCAGCTGGGAAACTCATGGCAACGGTATTTTGGGACTCGGAAGGAATATTGTTGATTGATTATAAAGATAAAGGTGTTTCTATAACCGGAGAATATTACGCTTCAATATTAGAGCGACTAAAAGAAGCCATTAAAGAGAAAGGACGGGGAAAATTGACAAAAGGTGTTCTGCTTTTGCACGACAACGCGCCCGTCCACAAGAGCCGCGTTGCGTTAGCTGCCCTGCATAAGGTGGGCTTCGAAATTGTGAATCACCCACCCTACAGCCCAGACCTGGCCCCGAGTGATTATTACCTGTTTCCGAAAATGAAGAAAGAGCTGCGGGGTAAAAAATTTACTGCCGATGATGAAGTCAAGGAGGCAGTTTCGGCGTATTTTGCAGATAAAGAGAAATCATTTTTTTATGAGGGTATAAATAAATTAATTGAAAGATGTGAAAAATGTATCCGTCTTGCAGGTGAATATATTGAAGAAGAAAAATAATTTGGTTTTTTTATTTCCACCCCTTGTCCCCCATTCCGCGAATATAAAAACGCTCCCTCGTAAGTACAGTTCAAATTATATTGAAGAAACATAAATTCCAACCATATAAGAAAAAACATTTTTTTAACTATTACTGAAATTCTTTATTGTGCGCCTGGATAATTTAAAGTTCATTATATGGTCCGACGAATCTAATTTTTCTAATTGAAGTATGTACAACAAAAAGAATAAACAATATTGTAACAGAGAAAAATCATTTAATTGTGAATCCATGTAAACCCTAAACCGTTTTAGTTTGAATATTGGGTGTACTTTAGTAGGTTTACAAATTATTAGTCCTATGTTTATTATGACATCTTGTTGGGAAACACTATGTTGAATTATTAGCGCGTGTTCTTAAAGATTTTGTAGAAATTGTACCATAAACTGACTAGTTGCGTGTTCATTTCCAATAGGATGGAGCGTTTGCTATTTTGAAACTATAAATTTACGGAGCAACATCTTTAATAACACAGGGTAACAAAATGAAAAAAAAAATTTGGTGCCGGAAATCCAAAATCTGATTTTAGATGTTTTTAATGTGCTGATTCCAAAAATGCCACCAGATTTTTTCTATCAGCTCTAGTTTTTGAGATACAGGTTACAGGTTAATTGATATTTTTTTCTGATAAAGAACAACAAATAAAGAGATTAATATGTGTTCTTCTACATAACGGTAACAAATATGGCTCAATTCCTATTGGTCATTCTACTACCATGAAGGAAGAATATGAAACAATTGCATTAGTTTTAAGAAAAATCAAATACGAAGAACATCAGTGGGCAATTTGTGTCGATTTAAAAGTGGTTAACTTCCTCCTTGGACAGCAGAGTGATTATACAAAATATCCTTGTTTTTTGTGTCTTTGGGACAGCAGAGATAAAAATAAGCACTGGGTTAAAAAAAATGGCCTTCAAGAGATGTCATGATTCATGGAAAACAAAGCGTGATCAACGAACCTTTGGTTGCAAGAGAAAAAATCTTACTTCCGCCCTTGCATATCAAGCTAGGCTTAATGAAGCAATTTGTGAAGGCTTTAAATCGAGATGGAAATTGTTTTGGGTATTTATCACGTAAATTTCCTGGCATTAGCACGGAAAAACTAAAAGCTGTATATTTGATGGTCCTCAAATAAGGCAACTTGTTAAAGATCCACAATTCACCACATCAATGAACGAGACTGAATCTAACGCTTGGTGTTCATTTGTTCAAGTAGTACAAAATTTTCTTGGCAATCATAAAGCAGAGAATTACGTAGAATTAGTGGAAACTATGCTTTCAAATTTTAATATTCTCGGCTGTAACATGAGTATAAAAGTTTACTACCTCCACAGCCACCTAGATCGTTTTCCAGAAAAATTAGGTGATTGTAGTGAAGAACAGGGGGAAAGATTCCATCAGGATATTAAAACTATGGAAGATCGTTATCAAGGACGATGGGATAGCAACATGATGGCGGACTACTGCTGGAGCTTTCAACGAGACTGCCCTAGTAAACTCCATTCTAGAAAGTCGTATAAAAGAAAATTTTTATGTGATTAGTGACTAATGTAATTATGTAAATAAATTAAGTTTTTGCAATAAATACTTAAATCCATGTGCCTTTGTTTTTTTAACTGTTAATAGTAATATTATATATTATAACAGTTATAACGTAAAATATATACACAATTTTTTTTAAAAATCTCAAAAACTAGATCTGATAGACCAAATCTGAGAACTTTTTTACATTCTGCATCCAAAAATTACCCAGGAACAGTTACAAAATCGCAGGCACCAAAATGCGTGTTGGCCTGTGTAATAGATGGACAAGAACTAACGCACCAATTCATTGCCCTGCATGATCTGCCAACTTAACCCTTTTAGATTTGGATATATGGGGTTTTGCGAAAGATTGTCTATAAGCAACTGTATCGAAATATTATGGAGTTGCTGACCAAAATTGGACAGACTTTTAATAACAATTCTGAACTATCGTCAAAGCAACAAGAAGCGTTAACAAAAGAGCTCAAAAAGATCTTCAAGAAAACGGTGATACTTTTGAATATTTAATACGATTAATAAATGAACATAAGTTATTTCTTTTCTTTCCTTTATACAGTTTTAGATGATTTAAACTTGTTAAATTAGTTGAGCGCTTTTTAGTATATAATAGACTTTAAATGTTTTACCGTTTTGATTTTCATTATTCCTTTCATTGATTATTTGATTATAAGTAGTTGTAACAAATGCTAGATAGCGTAAATGCATTTATTTATTTATTGGTAACTTTACACTGGCAATGTATTAAAAAATTGCTATAACTTGTACAGAATATTATTTTCTTCCAAACTATGCAGAAATATATAGGGTATTCAAATTATAGAAAGAGTGTATCTTTAAATATCTCAGTATTGAAAAATTCATTTGTTTTTCTGTTTTCGTTATGTCGATCGAAACAGAAGATGCCTCCAAAATGCTAATTTAACACTAATTTAACTTCTTAGCTTCAATAATAGGGATTGTCGCAATGGTTAACACTTAATTTTGGACACGGTATACACGAGGGTGGTCCCATAAGTACCCGACCTGACCTAGAGATGGCAATAGTTGTTTGAAAAATATCACTGTATTAGAAAGTACACAATCTATAAAGCATATGTTTCAAGTTTGAAGACGCCACGTTGTTTAGTAATTTGTTTGGCAGCCATAAATAGACAACGTTTTCAGTGAATTTGTAAAAATGTAGAAAATTGGTCATCGTTACGTGATACAATATTTTTATTTGGAAGGCCTCAGCCCAACCGATATAAAAGCCGAACTGGATTCTGCTCTGGGTGAGTCTGCTCCCAATCAAAACAATGGACTCAAAAGGGAGAACCGGCTCTAAAGAAAGCGAAGACCGTTTCATCTGCAGGCAAGGTCATGGCATCGGTTTTTTGGGATGCGCGTGGACTATCAACGGCGAGTATTATTCGAACTTATTGCAACGCTTGAGCAAAGAAATCAAGCTAAAACGGCCACATATGGCTAAGAAGAAAGTGTTGTTTCATCAAGACTATTCACCGGTTTACAAATCCGTTATTGCAATGGCCAAAATTAATGAATTAAAGTTTTAATTGCTACCTCATGCACACTGTTCGCCAGATTTAGCCCCCTTAGATTATTTTCTGTTCCCTAACTTGAAAAAATAACTCAGTGGTTAAAGATTTTCCAACGATGAAGAAGTGATGTTGGCAGTTTATGGCTATTTTGAGGGGCAAGATAGTTCTTATTATAAAAAGGATATTGAACTTATCGAACATCGCTGAGAAAAGTGTATATAGCTGAAAGGAGATTATGCTGTAAAATAAATATATTACTTTCCAAAATTTTTGTGTTTTGTTTGTTGGGTCGGGTACTTCTGGGACCGCTCTCGTAGTATAATAGTATAGCATACTTCACAAGCATAAAAAGAGAGTTTAACACATTATTAGCTACATTAATTCAATACATATATTGAATTAATATAGTTCAAATATGCGTTAAGCCGTCTTTTTATATATGTGAGGTATGCTATATCATCAATATATCTAAGCCAAAATAAAATATTCTTACTTAAATGATAACTTAAAGTTGTGTTTTATAACTATAACTATTCATAACAATGTCTGCCAATAGCGAGCTTCACAGATTTCCTATAACTAAAACGTCCTTACTTCTATAAAAGTTATTATAATAGTATTGAATTTAAAATAGTTTAGGATAATGCAATAAATTTGACAAGAAATTTACGAATGTTTAAGATCTAAACGTAATATACGACTTTGTTATATAACAAGTAGGGTCAATCGTACTCTGTCTTATACCACAGCGGCACAGTATGTAAACCGAACAGCAGCCTGTTATTGTTCTGTGTAGCACGCACAACTGCTATATAATGTCAAATATTAATCGGGATAAATGTAACAAGCAAACATATAAATCTCCTCCTTCTCCTCATTTAAATAAAGCGGCAATAACATGAATACATTCTGCTTTATAATCATCTCTTTCACATTTTTAAGATGTGTGAATGAATTAAATTAATTAAATAATCTTACGAAATAATTCAATAGGAAGAAACTTTCGAAAAATATTGAGTTCGTATTATCCTTAATTTTAATGAAGAACATCAATTTTGGTGCACTTTGAGGTCGCAGAATACGAATTTTTGTGCGGAAAGAATATATATCCAATGTACATATTGGCATATTTTGTAAACTAACCTCAAATAATATTTTGCGTATTTCTACCATTGATGCTGTTTTATTTTCATAAGAAAAAACATGTTTCTAGGTTTCTTGTGATTCAAAATTCTGAAAATAACAATGATTACAAGAAATTAATGAAACAATATTAATGAACAACTTGGCATATTGGTTGAGGTTCGAAATATACCAATATTTTGGATATGCGTTGTTTACGTGCTAAAATTTTCGTCTTTTCCGACCTCGAAAACTTCTAAATTCAGGGTGACCTCATTTTTTACAATTTATCCAGCTTTTAAATTGCCAATACAACCTATTACATTTTAAGTTATAAAAATCGTTTATCACTTGAATTCAGCTGCTACCTTATTGACTATATCGAGGCTATATGATGACTTAAAACTTTTTTAACATATTTGCTTACTTATGCCAATATATTTTTTTGTCTAAAATATAGTTTCATATTTCATAACTTAACTGAGATACTACATGTTTCATTGGGCAAATATATATTATTATTCCCAGCATCTGCTCCCATTGTCATACAAGCCTTTAGCACCTTAAGAAAGGTAATTATATCTATAGCTTCAGCGCTTTAATTGTCTTATTTCAACTTTATATTTCTACATTTAAAATGTGATAATCATTTCAGTCTTTGTATATTTGCGAAGTAATGGTACTTCCATAGCAAGTATTCGCTTGTAGAAAAAACGAAAATACGAATGTAAATAACTGACAAAGAAAATATTTAGGAAGCCCTATTCGTAAATACAATTTTTTAATTTAATATTTTTAAACATATACGAGGAGCGGTGATTAAATAACAATATCTATAATGAATAGTGTCATTAAATAAATCCAACATATCTTCACAATAGATCACCTTAATTCTATGCTGTGCTTTCAACGACCAACTTCAAAAGCAGTCCTGAAGTTATCTTCTGAAAAACACGCGTCGTAGTTGTTTGGATGTCCTAAACTTTTTCGAAAGGAAGCCTTTCAATTTAACCATTCATGTTAGAGATAGAAGTCGAAAGGAATAGTCGTTATTATATAAGAGGTGGAGTACGTGGCCGCTTTTTTTAGTTAAAAACTAACGAATAATCAACGCTGAATTCAACTGTGCGTTGTCTTGAAGTAGCAACCACATTTTCTAAGTGAATTCCGGTTTAATGATGGGTATTATCGCTTTCCAACACATCAAAATTTCGAAGGTGAAGATTCAACTGTCTGACTGTTACAAATTTCTGAGGAATCACACTTTAGAAGTCAAAGAAATCAGTAAGCATCGTTATCAACAAATTAGTTAAAAACTAACGAATAATCAACGCTGAATTCAACTGTGCGTTGTCTTGAAGCAGCAATCACATTTTTTAAGTGAATTTCGGTTTAATGATGGGTATTATCGTTTTCCAACACTTCGAAATTTCAAAGGAGAAGGTTGAACTGTCTAACTGCTACAAATTTCTGAGGAATCACACTTTAGAGGTCAAAGAAATCAGTAAGCATCGTTATCAACAAATTCTCATTTCTTTTTGAAACGATTCGCCTACTTTGCAAGTACGCATGTTTCATAAACATTCTTTACCGTACTCAATCTGCAATTTACATAAAATTATAATCGAATTTTTGTATAATTTCATGAGAAACTTAATGTTGATTCGTTTTTTTACGTCACTTATTTTTTCGACCGAATTCTCGAGAACTACAAACGCAATTAACATGCAATTTGTAGCACATACTGCACATAATCTACTGAAATTGATGGTGCGTCTATTTATGTATTTAGAGCTCCGTATATTTCATGTTTTACTTCTTCATACAAAATATTTAATTTGTATTATTGAGTAATGTATTTATATTTTATTATTGTGAAATAATTGTTTGCGACAATAACTGGAATTAATTAACTGATTGAACATTGTTACATTAAAATTACAATAATGTAACTTGTAAAATAATTGCATGAAAATGTTGATTTAATTTTTAAATTACCTAAACAAAATACAATGTCTCATTTGTTTCAAAAAACAAGCCGTGACAACGTAATTAATTAAATACGCCGAAACATGTTTATTTTGGCAAAAAGAAGAACTAAATTTGCTTTGGAAACGGTTCAAAATTTGCTGAAGCTGATTTAGTACACACCTATTTGCCTAAAGGAATTTTTGTTTTTGTCAGTTTACTTATTTCGCATTTCACCAAAAGCATATACAGTATAATGCTATAATAATGTAATATTTTAATATTATGTACTTCAATTTAGGATAAATAAAACAAAGTTATTTCGTGTTTAGAAATTAAAATTAGCATGTGTTATGTGGAATTTAATTTAATATATATAATAATAATAATAATAAAGTTAATAGTTTTTACTTATTGTATATTATGTTCATAGACCTATTTCAAGTAAAACAGATATAAAAAGTGACATACCAATTTAGTAGCATCCAATTAGGGTAAGGATTATGGTTGCCGCAATACCGACATGCGCTGGATAATAGTCCAATAAAATAAATAGTTACTTTACGAAAAGTGAAAAGCATTTCGAAAACGCTGCCTAAAGTGTTTTCGATCAGAAATAGGATAAAATCGGTTAAATATTTGAAACATCAGAAATATTTCCACAGTTATTTCAGCAAATTGAGTCCGCCATGGGAAAGAATGTGAAAAACACTTTCTTTCCCATTCTAGATCCTAGAGTTCCACATATTTAAGTTTTATTTAAAAAACTTCACGTGCTACCTGATAATTGAGGCTTTATTATTTATCGTTATACAGTATTGTGCAGATTAATGGAATCATGACTATTTTTTTAGTTTCCTTCATGTGGCAACATTGTTAGGTCAGTTCTGACAGTAGTTTTATGTCAAAAAACATAACCTATATCACTGGGAACACATTACACAGTTATTCACTGCGTTTTAGAGAGTTTGTTCACATATACTCTTTCAAAGTTCAAAATTTAATTTATATTGTACCAGTTGTTCGCGATATGGATATCACGCCCAGAAAACGTGAGAAGATTGTGACATTAAGTGAGCACACTTCAATGACACAGAGAGATATTGCTCAGGAATGTAGTGTTAGTCAAGGAGCAGTAAGCAAGTTCCTAAAGCAAAAAAAGAATACCGGAATAGTTGAAGTGAAACGAACGGGAAAATGTGGGAGAAAGAGGAAGATGACACCCCGGGATGTCACTTCTTTGGTCAGAAATAGCAAGCTGAACCCAAGAAAAACTAGTTTTGAACTACAAAAAAACTTAGCCGACGCTGGAATGAAAGTGCATGACTCGCCAGTTCGTAGGAGACTTTTAAAGTCTGGAAGAAAAGCCATTCGACCACAGAAGAAGCAACTCCTCACTCAACGAATGATAAAGCAGAGGCTTATTTGGGCCAAGAAATATGCCGGATGGAATGAGGAAGACTGGAGAAAGGTGTTGTTCTCAGACGAGTCCCATTTTTTGGTGCAGGGGCAGCGATCAAAATTCGTGAGAAAAAGTGTAGATGAAAAACTCACTGCAGCTCATATCGATCAGACTGTCAAACATCCTGTAAAGATGTTTTGGGGCTTTTTTTCGTACATGGAGACTGGATTGCTAGTGCCTATAGAAGGTATGATGAACAGCCAGAAATATAAAGAGATACTGGATAAGTATTTGGGAAAAGATCTAAACAAATGTGAGCCAAATGGAGGTGCAATTTTCCAACAGGACTCAGTTCCATGCCTCAAATCGAAGGTTATGGTCAAATATTTCAAGGAAAAAGGAATAACTCTCCTCGACTGGCCTGGCAATTCTCCAGACTTACTTGAAAATCTATGGGCGATTTGTAAGGTTAGGTTACATAAAATGGACTGTACAGCGAAGACAAAATTGATAGAAGCAGTAATTCAGGTGTGGTTTCGGGACGGGAAAATAAAGGAAAACTGTCAAAAATTAATAGATTCCATAACGAAAAGAGTTCAAGCTGTCATCGCAGCCAAAGGAGGGCATATCTCTTATTAAATTACTAGTAATTTATAATTTTATACCATCTTATCGTGATTATATGATAAATAAACGGTTTACTTAGTTATATTATGTTTGATTCCATTAATTTGCACAATACTGTATATGTATCTTAGGAAAAGTTTTTCTAATGACAACAAAGCTAGAGTGTACGTTAAAATCGTTTCTGCATTAAAAATAGTTAAACTATAGGCCGCAAGCATCATCAATAAACCGCTTAATAGATGGCGAGAAATAAAAAAAAATTTTTACTGAAACGGTTGTGACTTTGACATGATAATATTCTAAATATTTTTAGAATATTATTTATATATTCCTAATGAATAAATAAATCGAGTTTTCAAGCATTTTAAAAAATTACGGATTAAACATATCACAGCTTTATATCGCGGATATATTTTATACATGGAGGTTAATGCTTATATTGACCAATTAAATGTTTCAAACGGGGTAGCTTCGACTTCGTCATTGTAGTTGTCATGGATAGCGTCTTATTTATAATGTTAGAATTTAATTTATATATCAAAATAACATGAGCGAAAATATACTATTGTATACTTGTAAATTATTTTATAAATTTTTCCGTTTTAATGTTAATGTAATTCGAGATATAGTAACTACCCCTTGACCACTTTTGCATATTCTAATAATTTTCCCTCTTTGGATACTTAATTGATGTTATTTTTATTGGGTTGGCAACTAAGTACTTTCGGTTTTTACTGATAGAGAGCGTTGCTTTATTTTTTGTATAACGTGTGTTAGTGCTGTACTTTACCGTTTGTCGAGTGATACTAGTCACATTGACGTAACTTCTGAAGCAAGTAGTGCGTGATTTTTATTAAAGCTATTAGTTGTGGGTTAATTTTAAATGGAGTGCAGAAACGAACATTTTCGACATATTTTACTATTTTATTTCCGTAAAGGAAAGAAAGCTGCTGCGGCTCACAAAAAGGTATGTGAAGTTTATAGTGCTAATTGCTTAACAGAGCGCATGTGTCAGAATTGGTATAAAAAATTCCGTACTGGAGATTTTTCCCTCATAGATAAGCAACGTTCTGGTCGGCCTACTGAAGTTGATGATGACCAAATCAAAGTCATGATTGAAGAGGATCGTCATATAACTGTTCGAGAGGTTGCGGAGAGGCTACATGTATCGCACACAACAATTGAAAAACATTTAAAATGTCTTGGGCTAGTTAAGAAGCTTGATATTTGGGTACCTCACGAATTGAAAGAAATTCATTTAACACAAAGAATCAACTTTTGCGATATGCACCTTAGACGAAATGAAACCGACCCTTTCTTAAAAAGAATCATCACTGGTGATGAAAAATGGGTCCTGTACAGTAACATAGTTCGAAAACGATCATGGAGCAAATACGATAAACCAGCTCAAACCACATCGAAAGCTGAATTGCATCCAAAAAAGATCATGCTGTCAGTTTGGTGGGATTACAAATGTGTTGTGTTTTTTGAGCTGCTTGCAAGGAAGCAATCAAAGAAAAACGGCCAGAATTGTCAAATCGGAAAGGTGCAGTTTTCCACCAAGATAATGCAAGGCCTCACACATCTTTGGCAACTCGTGGGAAACTATTGGAGTTTGGCTGGGAAGTGATGCCACACCCACCATACAGCCCTGATCTAGCATCATCTGATTATCATTTATTTCGAAGTTTGCAGAATTCTTTGAATGGTAAAACTTTCACAAATGACGATGACCTTCACTCGCACCTGGTTCAGTTTTTTGCTGATAAGGACCAGAAATTTTATGAGCGCGGAATCATGCAGTTAAAAGAAAGATGGCAAAAGGTCATTGAGCAAAATGAAAAATATATAATTGATGAAAAACTATTCTTTGTTCAAAAAAAAGTGTTTTATTTTATACTACAAAACCGAAAGTACTTAGATGCCAACCCAATAGGAAATACTCTCGCACTCTCGCGCTTGCAGTGTTTCTAAGCAACATCAGTTTCGTAGACAAATTGAGAAAAATATATGTTAAAATACTCAGAGCTCTTGGGATATTGTTACTGAAAATATACGCCGCTAAAAAAACTGCATTCAAAAATCAGCTATTGGATTGAATAAAAACATAAAATATGTAAACGTAAAAACTTTTTTTCTTTTAATTTAATGCTGAAACTACTTCAGTCCACCATCATTAAGTAACTGCGGCTTAATTTTATTGTGTAAGAAACTAATTACATTAAAATGTCTTTCAATCCAAATATAATAATATCCTTAGATTGTACTTGACTTAATGAATTCTTGCTGTATAAGTCAATCAATTAGGTTTTATGCCTTCCCTTCCGTCCAATAAGTAGATTAAGTGTTAATATGAAAGGACAAAATAACATAAGTATCACATCACCGAACAAAATCTTTCGACGCAAGGGGACGTATTCCCATATTTCCCATTACTGTATCGAAGTGAATATTTCGAAAGGCAAGACAAATTAATACTAATTCAGATGAACGCAACTTCCGGGAATTTCTTTTCATAAGTGATTATAAGAAAACGTATTACTTAGAATTTCAATTATCTATGCATGGAAAATACACGTAAAATAGCAAAAAAAGTAATTAATTTTTGAATATAGGTATACATAATATTCGATGTAATTTTCCTTTAATCGTGTTATGATTTTAAGCAACAGTTTTGCACCTGAAGAGATACCAGGTATTGTTAGTTTCGTTATCATAATATTATCCTAGTAGTCAGGGTAGCACAAACTTAACAGACCATAAACTTCACTTGGATTACGTTCCAAATATCCATCCAATTCAATGGTATCGGCTCTAACAATAAATAATAGATGACCTTTTCGATCGATTCACGGATACTCAGCGATAAGAAAATATTATATTTGACCTGTTGGGTACGCTATATCATATTGTTGACTAAAAGAAAGATTATTGTTTGATGCTGTTAGTAAAGTCAATAACAGGATAAGGTGGGATGTGTAGGGGTAATAATTGGATACTTTCTAATTTATTTTTTCTGTAAATGATAAAGGAAATCGTATAGCATGTAATTTAATAAAGTTCTGGTTTTCTTAAGAAGTATCTTGGAAAAATGTGTGAAATAATTATGCCATCCGAAAGTATAATTTAGTTTTACTTCTATTAATTTCAAGTTGATAAGTAACGGGTGGACCATTTAAAAGTTTAAATTTTAAAATGCAATAAAACAAAAACGGTTTGAAATTTTGCCAAATTTATTTTTTTGTTGTGAAGTACAATTGTTCCGGTTAGAGATGGAATATTATTTCATTCATATGGCTGCCGTGGCTGACCTCACAGTACCCCATTCGATCGGACCAATTTTCGAGCACTTTCTCGAGTGTATGGGGTCGTATCTCGGCAATGGCATCACGAACGTTGGCCTTCAAATGCTCATTTGTTTCTGGTTTGTCGGCATAACACTTGTCTTTAACGGCGCCCCACAAAAAGTAGTCCAATGGTGTCAAATCGCAGCTTCTTGGCGGTTAATTGACATCACCATCACCACGCAATAAATCGATTGTGGCATGAGATGTGTGGCAAGTTGCACCATATGTTGAAACTGAACATCGTTCACATCAATACCATGAAGAGCGGGCACAAAAAAATCGGTTATCATGGTGCGATAGGTGTCTCTATTGACCGTAATGGTTGTGCCGTCCTCATTTTTAAAGACTCCAAAGACTCCAAAGGCTCCACAAGCCGCACCAAAGAGTCACTCGTAATGGGTGCATTGGTTTCTGTAAGACCATGTGTAGGTTTTCTGAGCCCCAAATACGGCGATTTTGCTTGTTAACGTATCCACCAAGATGAAAATGATCATCATCCGAAAAGATGATTTTTTTGGCAAAATCGACATCGCAATAAACTTGCTAAAACTTCATCCTTCTCTGTGACCAAATTTTGTACGACATTCTCGTGCAATTTCCGACCAATTGTCTTTGTTTTGGAAATAAATTTCTAATAAATTCCAACGTTGCTCAAGAATAAATCGATTCATTTCGTTCGTGGAGATAATATACTGAATTTTGTGACAGAATAGAATGACAAAGTATTGTCAGATTCGAAATAACCAATGGTTCAAATTTAAACCGATAGATGGCCCACCCGATATTAGCACATTTGTATATTTACGATTAATATAAAATAATTCAACGCGAGCATCACTTAAGTGAAAATTGAGCGAATTGGTTGGGTGTTTGAATATTAAAGTATTCATGTTCATCATATTTTATTCTTTTACCTCTGTACAAGAAAACACGTGCATTAAGTTTGTTAAAAATCCGTGCTGGTGTTTATAATTATAATACCGCTTCTTTGTCAGAAAACCCCACTCAGGTTGGTGATGATAAAATAAAGACGTTGATCAAGTTAAATCCTTAGCAAACGACACAGGAGATTAATTTAAAGATATATCATTCAAATTTTCCTGATCACCTGAAAAAGCTTGGGTACATTAACAAACTTAATATTTCACGTGATGGCACTTATAACATCGGTAACATGTTCCTTAAACGTAAGAAAAACGATACTATTTTGAAATGATGCATAACTGATTTTGAGAAGTGTATTGTTTATAATATGGCGTGAAAATGGCTTTGATCCCATCTGAAGATTGGATTTTAAAGGTGTAAAGCGCAATATCCTGGAATTAAAATTTCGGGTCAGAATTTTATCTTCCAACAAGATAATGACCCCAAACATACTTCCAAACTATGCCGGGAATATTTGCAGAAATTGGAGAACGAGGGAACCGTAAATGTTACGGCGTGGCCTCCCCAGAGTCCCAATTTAATTCCCATCGAGTTGCTGTGGGAGGAACTTGACCGAGAGGTGAGAAAATCGGCTCCCACATCTGCTCTTAATATGTGGAAGAACCTGCACGAGGCATGGGGTAAAATAACACTTGAATGCCTCGATTGTGTGCTGCAGTGATCAAAAATAAAGGAGGGCATATAGACCAGTCTAAAATTTAGATAAATATATTATACAATAATTTATTTTAGATGTAAACATATATATTTTTCATATATGTAAATAATAAAAAGATATTAGTATTTGACTTTGACTTTTGTTGCAATTTGCGGGTTAAGTGCGAGTGACCAAATAATTATGAACGATAGTGTATTTAAGACATTAAGATCTTTCTGTATTCAACATTCATTTTTCTAAAATATTCCAGAAGAAATGGCAATTTGTTCAATTTTTACAAATTGCAAAAGTTTAAAAACTAGTTTGCTGCTACAAAACCTCTTTGTATGCACGAACACTGTATCATTATCTAAATGTAAAATTACATTATTAATAGATGAAAAATTTGGAGGAAAGATAAGAGCGACGTTTATCAACGTTTGCTGTCGTATAAGTGTCTGCATTTGATATAATGGCGGAACGAAAAGCACAAATTTGTATATGCGATACAACCTATGAGCAAAGCAGGCATTACTTGCATATTTGAATACAGTTTCTTTCAACTGTAGCTCAGCTTTTAATATAACAAAATAATCATTTTCACTTTCCCATCATAAAGAACTTAATTAAATATTTATACATAATTATTGACATCAAAATACCCTTAGTGCGGGTTTTAAATAAATATTAGACCTGTTTCCATAATGCGGTTTATGGAGAGCTAAAGGACTCGAAATTATACTGCGTTGTAGTCTAATTGGTAAGGCAGTCGTTTAGAAAACGGCAGATAGAGGTTCGAGTCTTTCTCTAGCGCAGGAATTTTTAATTAATTTCTGTGATTTTAATTAACGATGGCGGAGCAGAAAATCATAATTTTCAACAAAATCAAATTATCTGCTTGGGAATAAATTAATACTGCGTAGGTGTTTGATACATTGCGCAATCCAACATTTTCTTTAATTGTAAAGGCTGTTTCAAATTGCGCGGTTTTTTTTAAGAATAAATAAAATATAGATGGGGCACTGAATCTGTCTGGGTATGTGAGCATTTAAATAGTGTGATGTATGACATTTATAAAAATGGCTTCGTACACGGTCAACAACGCCTCCAAATTGTTGAATTATTTTATGAAATCAGTGTTCTGTGAAAAGAGTTTTTAGAAAATTACGTGAATTTTATGGTTTACATAATCGTCCATCTGAAAGCACTGTTGGTCGAATTATAAACAAATTTCAAGAAACCGGTTCCATGGAAGATCAAAAAAGTGAAAAATACAGTGGTAGTGATCGTTCACAAGAAAATATTGGTTTGGTTCGTGAAAGTGTTGCTGAAGATCCTGAAATGTCCATTGGACTTAGTGGATCAACAACATGGCGTATTTTACACGTGGATTTAGCTCTGAAGGCATATAAGGTTCAAATAACACAGGAACTTAAGCCATTAGATCATTTAAAACGTCGTTCATTTGTCAATTTTATCAATGAACAACCAGCTGATTTTTCTCAAAAAATAATTTTTTTACGATGAGGCACATTTTGAACTTGGTGGCAATGTTAATAAACAAAATTGCCGTATCTGGGGTGAGGAATATCCACGAATTATTCATGAGAAACCTATGCATCTTAAACGCGTTACTGTTTGGTGAGCATTATGGTCAGGTGGTGTAATTGGACCTTACTTCTTTGAAAACGCTGCTGGTGAAGCTGTAACTGTCAATAGTGATCGATATCGTCGGATGATAACCAAATTTCTGTGGCCTGAATTAATGAATATTGATGTAGAAGATATGTGGTTTCGACAGGATGGCGCTACACCTCACACGAATCAATTGATTTATTGAGAGAAAAATTTCCTTGACGTGTAATCTCAAGAAACGGTGATGTTAATTGGCCACGGAGATCATGTGATTTGACACCGTTAGACTATTTTCTTCGGGGTTATGCGAAAAGTCGGGTTTATAAAAACAATCCACAATCAATTCCTGCATTGAAAGATGAAATTATTCGTGTCATTGGTGAGATAGAGCCTCAATTATGTCAAAATGTTATTGAAAATTTTAACAAAAGAGTGGACGTCTGTGGAGCTGCAAGAGGAGGCCATTTGGCAGATATTATTTTTCGCATATAAATGTCATAACTGATACTTCAATTATCAATAAAAAGTTTTTAAAAGAGAATGCAAATTATGTGTTTTATTTATTCTTTAAAAAACCGCGAAATTTGAAACATTCTTTATGTTTTGATAATAAAAACATGATAATAATCGCCACTTTCATGAGCATTAATCTCTTAAGTAGTGAAAATCTCAGTCTGCAAAATTTTCTGCAGTCATATTAATTTTTAAAACATAAAGTGAATAACCTACAAGTAATTTTATAATATAAAAGATTAAACAACGCCACAAATTCATGTACTTATAAATATATATAACTATAAACACAAAGCGATAATGTAAGCAAATAAACCCCAAAGAAAGTAATAATAAATTTGAATAAATTTAAAAGACGTAAAAAATATTTACATAATTAATTAAATAAATATACAATAAATTATTACGGGCAGTCTAGATCGTAAACCAAACGACACCCTTTAATTTAAATATATTGCAATTACTCTATATTTGTCCTGTATCGAAATTCGAATGCGCCGCTGATTTTATTATAAAAAAAAACGTGTGCATTTAATCTTCGTATCTTTGCCTAATAATATACAATTGACATTACATACTTTTTTTCAAATATAAAGCAGATAAAAGACAAATCGGTAATATTGATTTATACTTTATTATTTAATTATATTGGCCTATAATATTTTATGCATATTTGCATGCATTGCCAAAATACTAACGGGACCTAGAAGACTGATATATACTTAACAACTATTAAGTACCTCTTTTCCTTTCGAAACTTTATTTGTGGCACTTCCGTCATTCAAAGATTTATGTAATCTGACGTTCCGGCAGTTGTTTATTGTTGTCATCAGGGTAGCCTTAAGAAGTCAGTACTGAAACTCCGGATATTTGAACCCCAGCACACTTCACTAGAACAGAAACTTACAATCTATTTATTTATTATATTTAGGGTATACATACATTATGTTTTAATTTTTGTTATAATAAACAAAGACATATATGTACATACAAGGTGAACTAAAAATGTTTTCTAGCTATGAAGCAAAAGACCTACAATTTTTTGTTTTTCAATGTATTCTCTTACGTGAACCCATTCTGTATATTGTATATACATAATGTGTCTTAGCTAAAAGATTACCTAATTACCAATATTTGCTAGTTCATTTAGCGTTACCCAGGATGCACCACGAGGAGGCGAACTAGCTTTGCATCCCATTTAAAATATCTTTAATATTACATGTAAGTGCGTATTATAAATATGTGCGCACTAATTTAATCTTTCTGCATTTCTTGTCAGTATAGTTGACTAACTTCTGCTCACTATCTCTAATTATTGGTAGACATCTTTGACATAGGATTGTCGAATGGCCTTTGAAAAGCACGTTGCACCGTAATAATCGAAATTTTTTTCGCAAATTTGAGAACACAGCTTTTCGTTAATTTGCCATTTCTAGTGTGAAGATACAACCGAGCGGTGTGATAGGATCTACGCTGTTACATTGTCTGCATGTCAGTTATTAGAAAATCAGAAACACTTTTTTCAAAGAGTGAGTGACTCGTTGTGTAATAGTGCTTGATAACTCAAACACTGCGTCATAATATCGATTCAATTATTTAGAATAACCCAGTAGTTCCTAAAAGAGAACCAGCAGTTAGAAGAGTCTGCTGCGCTAATTATTTCAGAAAATACGAGGTGCACTTAGAATAAGTTTACGGGAGTAAATGTATATTCGCATTGAGTCACGCACCGATTAATAGAGCAGCAAAATCGTGGGAATGCGTCAGAAAGTTTTGCTATTATTAGACACTGGATTATTTATTTATTTGCTGAAAGGATACACATCTAATTACAGGATAAAAGCAAAGTAATTATAGATATATCTGAAATATCTTCACGTATGTATTAACGTACTTGTATATTATGCACTTATACTAACAAACTGAAATTTCTCTATTCTAAATAAAAACTAAATTATAAAAATAGTGATATAAATTAATAAAAAAAAAATAAATGCTTACATTTATACAATTATTATATGTTATGTGTCGCTATCAAAACGTCGATTTTACTACCGGCTGATAGCTCAGTTGTTAGTCATTGGCTTCTCAAGCCAGCGGTCTTGTGTTTGAGTCCGATGGCCTACTGTCGGTGAAGGTTTTCCGTGGTTTCCCTTTCGTTTAAGAGAATGTTGACAGACAAAAATCTTAAGCCACCTCACGAGTGTAGGTATAATTATAACTCATAGTTTGTTAATGTGTCTCCTGCTTTGGCGTCAAGCTGTTGGTGGATGTAAAGGGATGAATTATTATTATTACATGCACTGTGTTGCACAATGTTGGAGACTTTGAAAGTATGCTAGTACGTAATAAAAAATAATGGTGATGATAATCCATGCCTTTACATCCTCCAACAGCTTAATGCAAATTATAAAGAACTTGGTAGATTATGAGCTGTTATTACGCCCGCACTTGAGGTGCGACTTAAAATTTTGTCTGTTAGCATTCGCTTAAAAGAGAAAGGAAAACCATGAAAAATCTTCCCATACAGCAGGCCATCGGTCTCGAACGTGGTAAGGCAGTGATTTACAACTGAACTGTCGTTCGGGCAGTTTTTGCCATAGAACAATAAAACGCGCTATTATACATATGTACTTTGAAGTTGCAAACTTAATATTAACCAGCAATAATGATGTATAAATATGATAGTGGAGCAGAATGAGGATTTCGTATCTGTCTGACAGCCATGCTTTTCCCATGAAGTAAACTGATACGTGCTAAGCGAAACAACATGAATATAACCTTGCGGTGGGTAAAACCCAGTACGTTTGAAATGGAAACATTTAAAAAATTTTCTCTGAAGGGTTTCTACCATGTTCTATCAATAGATAACAATATTATTGATGAGTATTCTAATTTTAACGAACAAAAAATAAATTGGGGTCAAAGTAGTCAAACAAAAAAATTGAATTTTGGACAATAAATTCCAGAACTTACAATGAGTGACAGACTGTATACAAAATATTCTCAGAAAACGATAACATAACATAATATACTGGCTTTTATGATACGTCAGGCCTACTATTCTATATAGGTTAATACCTGAGAAATAATTTGCTCATCTTTTAACTAGAATTTATATCAATTATAGTTTTCATCATCGATTTTAATTTTAATTAATTTTCTTAATTCTTTGTGCTTATTTTGCAAATAGAGTAAATTACTGATGTTAAAATTTATGCAACTAATTATATGGGCAAATATCGTTGGGTGAATTACGGAAAGTTTAATACAGTCTGCATGGCTAAAGACACGAACTGTGGCAATCAGAATTTAGTTTATAAAATAACGTAGAGCGCATCGAATTACAAAACCGTATTTAGTGCAAAATTCGAAGTAAATTATTTAAGTAATGGGCACTGCAATTATAAAGTTTGTGATGTAATAGTTGCCGTAGTTCCGTTATACGCCTAATAAGGTGATGTTTAATCCGTATGGATCAGGTTGTTCGGAAAGTTCCTAACGACTTTACGTACAATATAAGGGAGCACAACAAAAATATAAAATCGTTTAAAATTGTATTTTTATTTTTCAACATAATTACCTGACAATGTAATACATTTAAACCAATAACTTTCCGATTTTTAATGCATTCAGTAATAATACTATTTCTTCAATTTTACGAAGAAAGCAGTTGTCTCAGTTTTGGGAGGAGGTGGTAGTCTCTAGGAACCTAATCCGGTGCATATACGGATGTGGAAGCACTTCGAAGCGTTGGTCATGAAATTTTGAATTACCTCTGTGCAGTCGTAGTAGTGAGGGCACTTTCTTCTTAGCTAGATGTAGATGCTTAACCTGAAAAGCGTCCTTCAATTGGTCCAGTAGTGATGGTCCTGACCTGTTCCAGATAGTCAATGAATATTAAAGCTTAGGGTTCCCATTATTTTCCCAGGAGATGGAACCGTTGCTCACATCCTTTGTTTGGACTTCTGCTTTGTCTCTTTGTGTAATGGTAAATATATGTTGGATCCAGTGTTATAAAATAGAGATGGATAGCTATGTGTCCAACAGAAGCCGTATTAACATATATATATAACATATACGTTCAGGCGACATGTCTCGCTACATGATGGCTTGCGATACCCTGCTCTCCTCGACCAGACTATTTAGCTGTAGTTAGAAAACGTCTAGGAAACTAAATATTTCTAATCTACTCCCAAAAAAATAGTGCTTTGTATCTAGAGCTTCTTGGATCTATCGAAATCATTAACTCAGATGTCAGCAATACGATCGACTAAATATGGTAATTGTTGAGAAATAACAGAACTTAATAATAGGAACGCATCTCTTCTCATTCTGACAATAGGCGGGTTCGTGCTTATTTATAGAAGCGGTTACAGACGCTACATGAATGTTCCTTACAACATTAATCTTATATCCAAATAGATATATATATTTCGACAACTAAGTTATCATTTTGAGTAGTAATTAAAGTGCAGTGTTAAACATGAGCTTACAATAAAGCTACTAGGTGTCTGCATCGTTTCAAAAAATTGATTAATTAATTTGCAATGAACTTAACTTTACGATATAACTTATAATATCTGTTATCAGATATTGCCGGTCTCCAACGCAAGTTGCATTTATGACTTCCCAGTTAAAGGAATTTGAAAAATTTCTTAAGATATATTGTAAGGTTAAGTTATTAAGTGGAAATTAAGTAATGAGTTTGCTAAAACGGTGTGGATGTCTAGGAGAGAGCCTCGCGGATTTTCTTTCCTGTAAATTAATGTTCAATACTACATTTTAACTACTACTGAAAGTAACAGTTTTATTACCGAAATATTAGTTATCTAGTAGGATACAAATAATAACGTGGTAAGGGATTTTTAATTACTGGAAAATTTTTTGATAACTCAGAGGCTTGTATAGCCTACTCTAAGAAAGTTTTTGTAATCATTTTACAATTATCAAGCACAATGATGATAAACCATGATTATAATTGCCATTTTCATGAGCACTAATCCCTTAAGTAGTGGAAATCTTAGTGTGCAAAATTTTCTGTAGTCGTATTAATTTTTAAAACATAAAGTGAATAACCTACAAGTAATTTTATAATCTAAAAATTAAACAACGATATAAAGTAATGTAATTATAAATATATACAAATAACTATAAACACAAAGCGATAATACTAAGCAAATAAACTCCCAAAGAAAGTAACAATAAATTTGAATAAATTTAAAAGACGTGAAAAATATTTACATAATTAATTAAATAAATATACAACAAATAATTACGGGCAGTCTAGATCGTAAACCAAACGATACCCTTTAATTTAAATATTGCAATTATTCTATATTTGTCCTGTATAGAAATTCAATGCGCCGCTGATATTATTATAAAAAAATATGTGGGCATTTAATCTTCGTATCTTTGCCTTATAATATGCAATACATACTTTTTTCAAATACAAAACAAATAAAAGACAAATCGGTAATACCGATTTATACTTTATTATTTAATTATATTGGCCTATAATATTTTATGCATGTTTGCATGCATTGCCAAAATACTAACGGGACCTAGAAGACTGATATACACTTAACAACTATTTAAGTACCTCCTTTCCTTTCGAAACTTTATTTGGTGTACTTCCGTCATTCAAAAGATTTATATAATCTGATGTTCCGACAGTTGTTAATTGTTATCATCAGGGTAGTCTTAAGAAGTCAGTACTGAAACTCCGGATACTTGAATACCAGCACACTACACTGAAACAGAAACTTACGATTTATATAAATATAATTATTTAGAGTATACATAAATTATATTTTAATTTTTGTTATAATAAACAAAGACACATATGTACATACAAGGTGAACTAGAAATGTTTTCTAGCAATGAAACAAAAGACCTACAATTTTTTATTTTTCAATGTATTCTCTTACGTGAATGCATTCTGTATATTGTATATACATAATGTGTCTTAACCAAAAGATTACCTAATTACCAGTATTTGCTAGTTCATTTAGCGTTACCCAGGATGCACCACGAGGAGGCGAACTAGCTTTGCATCCCACTTAAAATATCTTTAATATTACATATATAGTATGTGCGTATTATAGATATGTGCGCACTAATACAATCTTTCTGCATTTCTGGTCAGTATAGTTGACGTACTTCTGCTCCCTATCTCTAATTATTGGTAGACATCTTTGACATAGGATTGTCGAATTGCCTTCGAAAAGCACGCTGCACCGTAACAATTGAATTTGTTTTCGCGAATTCGAGAACACAGAAAGTCTTTTGTTAATTTGCCGTTTCTAGTGTAAAGAAACAACTGAGCGATGTGATAGGATCTACGCACTTACATCATCTGCATGTCAGTTATTAGAAACTGAGAAACACTTTTTTCAAACAGTGAGTGACTCGTTGTGTAATATTGCATGATAACCCAAACACTGCGGCATAATATCGATTCAATCCTTTAGAATAATTAATAATTAAGTTATCAAGCACAATGATGCTGATATTACTGAGTACGTCAATAAATGATTTCGTTTCTTGCGATATTATATGTAAAAATCGCACTGAATAACTTCATAAATTCAGTAATTAATACTGAAAAGCTTAAGAACCCAAATAGGGGTATTAAATGTTTCCATTTAGCTATTTAATTAAGAAATTAAATTAAATAAAAATCAGTATTATTTACTCCTTTACTTTTATAGCGTGTCACAATAATATGTTTTCTAATCTTTTTTGACCTTTCCATTAATTAACAAAGACTATATTTTCGAATGTCAGAAATTACTAGAACGAAAATGACTAATTACAGACATTAAAAAAGCAGGTAATTTCGTACCAGTTACTCATAGTAATTCCACTCGGTTTGCGTGATTATTGTAGATTTGTTCAATCACAATAATTACTTAATACAGAAAAAGGTGAATGTTTTCAAGCGCAAGCTCAAATTAACTGATATCTAATTTAAATATCGAACAAATAACTTTTAATTTTATGCTGTACCAGCTAAGCATTAAAAATTGTATATTTTTATTTTGAACTATCTTTTATGTACGTCTGTAATAAGCTGGTGTGTTTTTAACTGACGGAAATTGAAAATTAATTTAATACTTGAATTGATTCAGGTTAATTCATACGCTTGATTTGGAAAATCCGGATCCAGTTCTCTGCGCTAATGGCGTACAATTGGATAAGTACTAAAAGCATTTAGTCAATTTAAGATGTACGAGTAATCACAAGTTACAATTGGGATTGAACATTAAATAAATGGCAAACTTCATATTAGACATCAGGTTTTTTTTTAATTTAATAGTCGGAAATTTTGAATTTAATTGTTTGACGAAATCTTCCAAGTTGCATTTACAGTAGAAAAAGAAAACACTGACACGTTGCCTTTTTTGAATACCCTACTAATAGGAATTATCTTAGAATAGAAATTGATATTTTCCGAAAAGAAACGAATGTCAATAGACTCATCACGGCGGATTCAAATCATAGCATGCAACAAAAGATGGCTTCGTTCAGTTTTCTTATCAATCGTTTGCTTAATTTCCCACTAACAAAAGTAAGATACCAAAAAAGAATTGAACTTTATTAAGAATATCGCGAGATACAATGGCTTTGATTCGGAAATAATCAATGGATTAATTAGGAAGGCTAACATACGAAAAACAATCCGGCATACCACATGTCTGTTACCTAAAAACAAACGGGACATGTAGTTGGTATGTTTACCTTTTCACCGTTTGACGAAAAATTTAAATAGAGTTTTTAAAGAGCGCGATTTTCAAGTCACACTTCGATCCACTAACTCCATCAAATCCCTTTTAGGAAATGCAAAAGATAAAGTCGAGTGCAACCAAAAAATCGGGAACTTAAGGAATTAAATGTCGAGATTGCAGTAAACAATACATCGGCCAAATAAAACAATTATAGACACCCGATATGAGAACATATTCCGCACATAAATTTCGATCGGCCACAAAAATCCGGTTTAGTAAAACATGTGTTGTAAATTAATCATAGTGTTAACGCGGATTATTTGGTTTGATAGAGAACGTGTGTAATTATCGCGAATTAGATACGTATGAAAGCATGTACATTTTGAAGAAGAAAGGCCATGTGCGTATAGTTAATGTGGTGGTTTGCAAAGTTACCGCATGTGTATCCATCGATAACATGATTTTCATTCAAATTTGGTATTAGGGCGATCATTTGACAATTTCACATCGCGAACACCGTATTTACCCCCTCAGGTCGCAGTATGTTAACACAATATACGATGACGGTTAGTTTTCCTTATATATGGGAGCTGCAGCATGAAATCAAAGCAAATAATTGTATAGACACAATCATGTACGCTAGGGACTCCTCCCTCGTAAATGGCGTTTACAAAGTGATCAGACTTAAATTTTTGCAGTCCTATGCTCTGACATTCTTGCTTCAACTGCTCTGAACTGTTTGTGCGGGGGCGATTCATAAATCCACAATCGGTTGGAATCTATGCTCGATTAAAATAAGCACGTGCAAATATGATGGATGCTTACACATAATGCAATTCATATAATCTTATAAGACTGGTTTATGAATAAAACTTATTGTGTGGACTTGTTCATAAAGTGTATAAAAACTCTAGAGGCGAAAATCTTTATTTGCAAATAAGCAATATAAACATTCTTATTGACAAATAAATGTGTATACAAATGCGGCAAAGCGGGTTCCTCTTAAGAAAATATCTATATGTTTGCGAGTTACAAACTATTACATAGATATAATGTACATGCATATTTACATTATGAACAGGTATATACACCATCTAACTTCTTTATAATGTAAATATATATGCATAGATCTATAGTCCATGCTATCGTTATTAAAACCGAGAAACATTGTATTATATTTTATTGTAAGTTATCGAAGAATTTTTAAGTTTAGTCAGTGTTTTTATAAACACAAGTACTTTTATTTTAAATGTATTAATAGTTTTACATTTAAAAAGCAAATAATATCATACTTTATTCCATACAAAGAAAATAATTGCGCTTATGAAATTAGTCTTCTAACCACAATAGGTGTATAGATTATTCAAAGCAGAATAGCGAAACGCAAATATTTTACCCAGAATAATTGACGATGAATAATATCTATTCTCGATTACCATTTCCAAATAAAAAGAGCTAAAACCGGAATCGCGATTTGCTAAAAAGAAACTTTCGTGTGTAATTGCTACGAGCGTAGCCGTTTATATTTCGGGAATAGGAAACAAAAAGAAATTTTTTGTTATCGAAAATAGTTTTATTGCTTTTCAAAATTTTCTCCTTGAAAGTCAATGCACTTTTGCTTAAGTTTAAACCAATCCGAAAAGTATTGCTGCCATTGTCAAAGCGGTATCTCTCAAATATGAGTTTTGAATACCTCAACTACCTCTTCCGGCGTAGGAAACCGTTGACCACGAAGTTTATTTGACACGAGTGAGAACAAACAGGAATTACATGGTGCTAGATCAGGCCTGTACGACGGAAGGCTCATCAATTCAATGTTTTGCCCGGTCAAATATTCAATTGTTTGAACCGACCTGTGAGAGGTCGCATTGTCATGGTGGAGAATGATCTGCCATTTTCGGTTTGTTTTCCTTATTTCTTCAAAAACCTTTGGCAAACAAATAGTTGCGTACCAATCGGAATTAACCGTTCTACAACTCTCTCTTGGAATAACCACACAGTCGACTGCTGTATACTATCGAGCTCATACGTATAGATCCAAGATTCATCACCTGTGACGATTTTATAAATGTTCTTTGAAGCACTGTCATTGTATTTTTTGTGCATTTCTTGGCACCAGTCGACACGAGTCTTTTTTTGAGCAGTTGTCAAATTGATGATATACATATGTGGAACATAACTTCTTAACGGCTAAATGTTCATGCAGGATATTATGCACGCTGGTGTTACTAATACCTAGAGATGTCTTGATCTCACGGTATGTCACAAGACGGTCTTGCATTATCAATTCAGACACTGCATTAATGTTTTCCGATACAACAACATTTGTGGGACGAACTTCACGAAATTCATCGTCCCAAGAACGCCGTCCAAGTTTGAATTCACTATACCAACGATATACTGTAGTTTTCGATGGTGCTTTATCACCATATAAAGAATTCAGCTCGTCGATGCATTCTTGTTGAGATAATCCACGCCGAAAGTTATGAAAAATAATTGCATGGAAATGTTCGCGAGTTAATTTCATTTTTTCGCTGACATAAAATTTTCGAGTTACTGTCAATAATAGAAATAGCGACCGGATAATAAAACCGTCAAGGTAAATATATTGTCAAAAATGACAAACTTCACGATGCAATCATCGGATCGGAAGCAATTCCCGAAATATAAACGGCTACCCTTGTATAATGATAATGAATCGAACGATACACACCTCACTATTAATTAATGTGGTCCTTAATTAAACACTATAGTTGAAGTAATGATACCTTGTAGCCATCCTTTATTACTGTAAATTAAACAGTAAATAAAGACCAGTAGAAAACATTTACAAAACTACGACGTAAATTTTGAATATTTGTAAAGAGTGTCCTTCAAAGATCAAGTTAATATGTTAATTAATAAGTTAATACAAAGAAATAAAGATCTTACGTTATGAAGACAGTAACAAAATATTTATAACATATTTGTTACTTGTATAACGTAGGCTTTGTAACTATAAAATGAAGACAAGAAAAAACAAATATAATGACGTGTCAAGTATCAGAGCCAATTAGATTCAAATATACATCGCTAACACCTGTATTGGATGGATGTAAGGCTTTTACATATGCAATGTATCATTTAACATTGATCGAGAATTTCGTTCTTAAAAAAATAGAGTTCAATTAAAATTAAAAAACATCTCTCCTAGTTGTGGCGCTTAGACAACGAAAGCAAGAGACAATAGTAAAATAAAAATATTAGAAATGAAGTTCCTGCACTCGTTGAAAAAAATCTACGCTGACGGATATAAAAGGGAAAGAAGAAACTACGAGCTGTTGAAACAATACGTAATCAGAATACAAGATGAACAACTGCTAAACCTCGCTCTAAATTATAAACTACGAGAAAAGTGAAATAAACATCGTTCTAGGAAATGGTAAACCGAGAGTGAATCGAGACCAACGTTGTACTAAATTTACCCTGTAAAAAATACAAGGCACTATTTGGATTAAAATCTAAATAAATCAATGAATGTATTTCTCGGAAATAGTCTAAGCGCACATAAATTTGATATACTTTACGTTGATTCATTTGTTTTAAGTGTCCCCCTTATTAAAAAATTGAAATAATCAATTACGTTGGTCTTACAAATTATTCACACTAACATTTTTCTAAGTTTTAATATGGAAGCGATTATTCAATGTAATTCCCACCCATCTTTATTCACTTTTCTACTCCAATGTTCCAATTCCTTCAAAAAATTTAAAATTTGTTCATAGTTATTATTCTTATTAACATTAAACAAGTTTGATGGGTGAGCTGGATAATATCCTGGTCTAAAACGTTCGATGTCCTTTCTGGCATTAAGATTGATTAAAAAAATTGCTGTTAAAACAATTTTTATCCTATAATAACTAACAATATGTGGAAGAAGAAACATCTAAAACAGGTTATAAATCTAATCTTTGCCATACAAAACACAGGACAGGAAATATACAGATCTATAACATATCTAGAGCTTACATCGAAAAAAATACAATAATTAATTGAGAAAACTGGTCATAAACATTTCTTTTAAAAGAAATAATAATTAAAATCATAAATTAAAATAGGAAAAAAAAATCCGGAGTCTATGGGATGAATTATGAGAGTTGTCAAAAATTCTATGTAGTTCAAACAAGCCGCTTTCTTAACACTAGAATCAAAGAACATATAAGATACTTTAATGATAACAAAATGGATTCACATTATGCAGTACATTAGTTAGAATTTGATGATTTCAATCCTAACTTCAAAATTTTACGTATGCAGAATAAAAGTATTCCATTAAACAATCTAGAAGAGTTAGAAATCAGTAAATTCAAAAACACAAACATATATATATATATATATATATATATATATATATATATAAATAAAGATTTATTGGTATCTAACTCCTCACTTTTAAACATAGTCAATATGAGTTAAACGAATAATTTGCAAAATACCTAACCTCTTAGTACACTCCGCGCAACATGAATAGGACCAACTGCATATATGACATTTGTAGTTGGTATAAACATGGTAGCGCGCTGGAATTGTTATTTTCGAAAATAAGAGGGTTGATAAAAAGATGTATGTAGGTACCAAATATAATTTTTGTAAAAGTCAGTGCAAATGTACGTTACTAATGACAATAAGTAGAGTAATTAAACGCCACTTGAATACGACCAATCTACAAAATAAAAGATTCGTTTGCAATAACAAAATACTTTATTGTTCAATAATGAGTACTTTTGCCATTATTTCTTATAACCTCAAATAGTCGGGATGGAATGGAATTATACAGGGTTCTCAAGTAATCAACGGGAAGTTCCGCTCAACTTCCTTTCAGCGCCTGCTCTAGTTCGTCAGCGCAACTGAATTGGGTAGCATTGGAGTACAATTTACGCGACAACCATCCCCAAACATTTTCTATGATGTTCAGGTCGGGGGAGAGCGATGGCCAATCGAGAACCTCCATGCCTTGTTCTTGAAACCAGCGTCGAACAATGCGCGCGGTGTGAATACTGGCATTATCCTGTTGGAAAATAAATGGCCCACCTGCTATAACGTTGGAAAATTTGTCTTTCACCTGTTGCAGCAGCTGAACGTACTTTTCCGAATTCTGTCTGCCCTTCACTATTACTAAATAGACAGGTCCGTTATAGGAAACAGCTCCCCATACCATGACTGAATCAACATCGGCTCGCCTTCGTGACTGAATCACTTCATCTTTACGTAAATCGTGGAAATATATCCGGGCCATCTAAATTAAACTTCTTCTCGTCACTGAAAATAACAGTTTGCCATTCTCTTATCCACCCCATTTTTGCTTGAGCAAACTGCAGACGTGCAGTGCGCTGAAATTCCCTTAAAGGAGGCCGTCGTTTAATTTTCAAACGTTTTAAATGCGGACAGGTCTTCAGTAACTTCTGTACAGTTCTTACCGATGCATTCGTTCCAACGTTATTCGCGATTTGTCTTGCCGTTAATGCCGAATTCGATGCTTCGCGTAATATGGCTCGTTTCCATAATTCTCGGGATCCCTAATAAAATTGTTCACAACCTGGTGTGATCGACTTATTTTCTTTGCAGTAGCCCTTGAAGAATACCCTTCTTGATGGAACGCTTTAATTTTTCCAATTTCTTCCATACTTAAGCACTTCTGTCGTCCCATCGTTGCACAATACCCTTAATTACAGATGTTTGTTTATCCGGATACACGTTGTAACTCGACACTCATCCGGTAGCTTGTATTAAATACTGGTCGTATCCAACCGGCGCGGTGCATTTTGTATGTATGTGGTACTTACGTCACCCAATGCATAACGTTAGGCACTATTGCGCAATAATGCGTATTATTTGCCATATCATACCATTACAAACTTGCATTGTATTTTTAGTAAATGAATTGTTTTTCAAACCACCGAAATCTTGCAACAAGTCGGTTGGTCCTATTCATGTTGCGCGGAGTATATATGAGATTTTAATATTATATACTTGACAAAGCTACTGTGTGTGTGCAGAACATGGCGTATTTTTTACATTTTGTATTAATACATTTTGGAAATTCAAACTCGAATTTTATTTCAAGTGTTTTAGCATTTTATTAAATGGAACTATAATAAAATCTAAATCATCTTATCATCATCCATCACGGGAATGCGAGTTTTCACACAGTCGATTAAAGAAATATTAAAATTTCGTAGATTCACAAATTATAATGAGACACAGCATACTATGAAATACTTTACTATACTATTCGCTACCATGAAATTTGAACCACCCAATAATCAATAGTCGACTTAATCTGGAAAAGTCTAGAAAAAAATCAAAAAAAATAAAATATTTAGGAATTTTTTCGGATTTCACGGAACTGTTGTTTCTAAGGGGATATGGGAGTTATGGAAACATAGTTTCTAATTATAATAGTGCACTTCGTGATAGTGTAACAGTTGTAGAACAAATACAACAGTTTGGCTCAGATAAGTTACTGTAGATGTGATTTTTATAGATGTCTTTCGTTATTCTTGGTGCTGTTATACATAAGCAACTCATTATCTTGGTGATATTTTTAAATAAGATTTATTTTCTGTAGATCAATGTGTATCAATATGTACATCTATCTAAAAAATTCACTTCCTTACCACCATTAATGGCTGAGAGGAATTCTGAAACACCCTCTTCGGGTTTTTAGATTTATTTTTATTTTACACATAGAAAACTTATATTGCGTTTCATTTGTTAAAGACTTTATGTTAAACTTATGTTACGTTTCATATTCTAAAGAGTTCTATCCTAAAGTAGAAGCCAAAACAAAAATTAAAAACATTTCTTGTTCTTTATTTATTGTACTGTATTTTTTCGAATGTACTGTTTTAATTTAACCCTGGTTTTCGTCCACATTATAATAGCTTCTAGCATGGTTAGTAACACTATTGTCTATACATTCATGATTTATTACGTTACCATATCATTTTTTTTCCGTTTGTCAAGAACAAAATCGGTGGAGTGTTTTCCAATATCTGAAGATGCAACCGATTCACTTACACAGCACATTCTTGAAATTTCCTCTTCTAAATGAAAAAAGAAATTTCCAGAATTGGTTCGACCGCATGCAAAAGTATATAGATTTTAAAGACGACTACTTTAACAAATAATAAATCCATTTATACTGATTAATTTATCTATTTTGATACTTTTTGTAAAAACGTTGGCAGTGATCCTCGTACTATGAATATGAGTTTTGGTGATGGTCAATTTATAACTAAGTCATAATTAAAATAATTGCGAAATTCATATTTAATGTTCAAGATGCAAATTAAGGATCGAAATACGAGCGATGGTATTGACACAAATGAAGATAAATAGCATAAAACTTGAATTGGTATATTAAATTTTACGATCATAGCGAACGATAATATTAATTAATAGTAATTGGGATGCACTGTTTCCTAGCCAATTGTACAATCATTAATGAAGTGACATGTTGATATGGAGTTTTAAGGAAATTAAAATAATATTTGCAAATCTATTCATTTATACAAGGATGTATGTATGTACAGTGGGTACCATAAAAAAGTTTACGATATACATCAAAATATACCTGCTGAATTCGTGTAGGATGATCTGTATTTGGTATGTATCAGGTGTACCGGAAAGTCAATACCGGTTTTTTCGTAAAAAACTACTTAATTTTAAGAAAATGGAAAAATATATTTATTCAAAGTATTTGCCATTTGATTCTACATATCTTACCCACCTTTCAAGCAATTTATGGATGCCATCCTAAAAAAAAGCAAAACCATTCATGGAGTCATTTTCTAATTTCTTTGAAATTGGTGAAGTGCTACTCGGCAAGCACGTGTCCCATTGATGCGAAAAGGTGATAGTCAGACGGGGCAAGGTCTGGAGACTACGGCGGGTGCAATATTACATTCCATTCAAGTGCTTTCAACGCTTTCTTGCTGTAAAATCACTTTACCGTGTTTTTGGGCCCATTCTGGATATTTTTTCTATCAATACATGGTTCGAATTGATAATTTGTTGTCAGTAGTGGATCAGTATTAACTGTTTCACCAGTTCGTATACACCACACCACACCACTCTGGTCCCACCAAACACAGAGCATTGTCTTGCGACCAAAACGATTTGCCCTTGGAAGGCCAGGTGATAACCATGACTTTTGCACTTAGGGTTTTTGAAGTAAATCCATTTCTCATTATCCGACACTAATCGATGCAGAAATGACTTCTGAGCATACCTTTGAAGCAGCGTTTCACAAACGATTTTTCGATTTTCCATTTGCCTGTCATTCAATTGATGTGGCACCCATTTTTCCACCATTCGCATTTTTCCCATTGCTGGCAATCCGTCGCTAACCGTTTTTTGGGCCACGTTTAACGCTTCTGACAATTTTTTTTTTCATTTTTTTCGGTTTACCAGAACGTTCTTTGCCTTGCGTATCGAAATCACTACTTCTGAATTGTCAAAACCACGCCACACATGTTTTTATGGCTGGAGCATGCTCACCGTAAGTTTCTACCAGCAAACGATGACTTTCAGCGGCTTTTTTCTTTTGATTATATAAGAAAAATAATGCGTTCCGCAAATGCACATTGTTATGCACGAAATTCAACATTTTGAAAGAGGTATCAATCTACGAGTATGTCAGTGTTACTTTCGTAAAATATAACATATATGGCCTTGAAACTTGATGTCAGTACAATAACATGACATATGTGTCAAATCAAAACATTGCATATCTAAGCCTAGCGATATCTATTAGAAAAACTGGTAATGACTTTCCGGTACACCTGGTAAACAAAACTTTGCAGTCGGGGGTCTGAGTGTCTGTAATTTATAACGTACTAGTATAAAAGCTACGTTATCTTTAGAAGGTCAAGCTTTTATATTCGAGTAGATATAGCAATGTGGGCAAAATACAAATAATTCTTTTTTTTGATTTCATATATAAAATATTCCATAACCATAATAAAATAGAATTTGGAATTAATTTTATAAGACAATTATTCTGATTTACGATTTTATGAGTAACATTTGCATAAAGGAATCAAGTATTCTGACAACTATATTTCACAGCGTGATAAAGTTATTGAATATAAAAGCAAAGGGTTACAATATAAGATTTACAATTCATCCGAATTTGACTATAAAAGAATTTTAAAAATAATTATATATTTTAGGTAACTTCTATGAACTAAACTATGCGCAATATCTTTTGCATTTTATTTTCTCAAATCATTGAGTAAATCTGTTGTAATGCTATTATAATAATCGCAATTATATTCTCCTGTTGAAAATGTTTCTTTAATATCTTGTAAGTTACTTGTAACCCTTCATTAGAAAAACTACACGTTTCGTGCGACGTATACATTTCTGGTTACATACGAATTTTTAAAATTTCTCCTGTAACATTTTCATTTAATCGTCCCTATCATTAAACCATATTACGTATGATTAAACTAATTTTCCTTCTGAAATAACATAATTTTATAGTAGAAAGTCCACATGAGGACTTAGATTACACAGTAGCTACACGTACAAGATATTAATCAGACAAGAACCGGCAAGAAAGAAGTCCTTTGGGACAGAATAAAACTTTCATGATACGCTCAATCTTATGGTAAAAGGATCTCCACGCTTAATAACCCATCCAAATTGTCTTTACGTTGACACTAGGCTACGTCGGAAACTTGAATGTCTTTCGTAAAGAGTTATTCAGTGTTTGAAAACTTCGGATGGCTTTTATCATGCAGTTTCACGTTGCCATCCCTAATTTATGGGAAAAATATACGCCCAAATAATAACGCACTGTCTGTAGAACTATAATCGAAATTGTATTATAAAATAGTTCGTTAAAAATTAATTCTAGAAAATTGTCTTTTAAAAGCAATTTCTTGACGTAACCAATTATGTTAGATTTGCATCCTAATGATGCGTTAAACTAATTTGAATCTGTTATTGACTGGAAATTTAATACGTTGAACTATAAAAATTTTTAAAATTTTACCTTCAAGATGAAAGATGATTGATTATAAAAGAATAATTTTGTGCACTGTTCGAGTATTAGAAAATAAATTTATTTATTTACAATTTGCGCGGTTTTTTTAAGAATAAATAAAATATAGATGGCGCACTGAATTTGTCTGGGGTGGGCATTTAAAAAGTGCGATGTATGACATTTATAAAAATGGCTTCGTACACGGTACAACAACGCGTTTAAATGGTTGAATTATTTTATGAAAATTAGCGTTCTGTGAAAAGAGTTTTTAGAAAATTACGTGAATTTTATGGATTACTTAATCGTCCATCTGAAAGCACTATTGGTTGAATTATTATAAAATTTCAAGAGATCGGTTCTGTGGAAGATCAAAAAAGTGAAAAATACAGTCGTAGTAGTCGTTCACAAGAAAATATTGGTTTGGTTCGTGAAAGTGTTGCTGAAGATCCGGAAATGTTCATTAGAGGACGTTCACAACAACTTGGATTTAGTGGATCAACAACATGGCGCATTTTGCACAAAGATTTAGCTCTGAAGGCATGTAAGGTTCAAATAACACAGGAACTGAAGCCATTAAATCATTTAAAGTAAGTAAGAATAATTTTCTTATTTTTTCTAGATTGGGAAGCGCGGGCATATCAATTGCCTATGAAAAGGCAATTGATATGCCAGGTCTTCACAATCTTTCGTTATCTACACTATCCTTTTCGAGAAGTTTGTATCATTCAAAAACACCCAAATTTTTCGTAGCAGGCTTGCTGAAAGCTGTTTTTCCATTTTAGGCACTGCACTGCATTTTATTTTACTTTTAACGCTAAATTTAATGCAAATTTATTGTTCCGTCACTTCATAAATTAAAAGATCGCCCGTCAAAATGTGTTTTATTCACTGATCTGTCGAATACAAACTATGCATTCAATATGTTAGAAAATAGACGCATACATCACTGAGAGGAATGCAATTGTTAGATTGGATATGTATAAGATGTAACATTTAAAAGTTACGGGAATATATTGTTCATATCTTGCATGTATAAGTAATTGGTGAAGATTTCTCTCCAACGTTTCGTTACATTATTTCATATTTCTAAACTACTAACATCGTAAGCCACCCAAACCAACCGCTGGTATCGTGTCTGGATTTCATAGTGTTCATCGTATCTAATGGTAAAAAATTAACATTGCTTTTATAATTTTTGAGTACGGGTATGGTACTAATAAGTAAATTTATTCTCGTTGTACGATCTGTATTTTTTATTTTCCACATAATAGTACAAAATGTTTTCTAAACTCTCAGTCCTCTTGCTCGATAAAAGAACACAACTAGTTTGATTTGTTATTTAGAGAAATGGTAAATTGCTACGATATGCATTGCACTCGAAACAGCTTATTTGCTCGTTCTTAGTCAAGTACGTAATAAAACATGCTTGATTATTAGCTATTAACCGCAAATTAAACGTATGTAAATACACTCCGTAATTTCCGCATTAGAACTGATGCTTGACCAGGAACACAGCGATTTATTCAAACTAAATGATTTCGAAATCGGTCGTAGAAGTATTTTCTACTAAATGAAATGTTCAACAAGTGGAATACCCTCTACACTTTGAAGTAGACTGAAACGCATCAATGTAAATGTTGTGAAAGCAGACATTTTATTCCTTTTTAGCAAGCTTCAGAAACGTATAAAACAACATTTTGGAGTAAATTTTTAGAATCGAGTAATTATTTTCGTTTAAATTTGTTCGTAAGTGATTACTAAATTTAATATTCCAAAGTTATATTTTTCTCTATCGGATTTGCGTTTGTCATAATGTTAGATGAGATATATATAAAGCATATACATAAAAAACTCTCGCTTCGTTTTTTCTGATTAAGAAAAGTGATTTCTTTCTTACAAGGGACGATTTCCAATCCGAAAATTCAAAAAAATTTAAAACTTTGTGTGTGTGTATTCCATCTTAGTTCATGCTCGAAACTATTTTTTTTTGGTCGAAAAAATATGCTGAGGAAGTGAAAACATTGCCTTTCGTTAGAACGATTTCCGGTTTTTAGAGTAAATCTCCGTAATAAAAATGGATACTATATTAGCGTTGTATATTAAATTATCTTCTTGATACTCAATCACATATGCGAAAGCTGCCCTATAAACTAATTTAAAAATTGCATCTCAGCGCACTGCAAAGATGTTTTGAAATTTTAATAGCACGATAAGAAATAGCATTTAAAATGGCTCTAAATACATACAACGTTTATATAAAACAAATAAATTAATAGCAACAAAATATTGTAAAGTAATGCTAGATCAGTAGGTACTGACGTTTTTACATGATGAATATAGAACCTAAATTATATACGAGGGAGCGTTTTTATATTCGCGGAATGGGGGACAAATTATTTTTCTTTTTCAATATATTCACCTGCAAGACGGATACATTTTTCACATCTTTCAATTAATTTATTTATACCCTCATAAAAAAATGATTTCTCTTTATCTGCAAAATACGCCGAAACTGCCTCCTTGACTTCATCATCGGCAGTAAATTTTTTACCCCGCAGCTCTTTTTTCATTTTCGGAAACAGGTAAGAATCACTCGGGGCCAGGTCTGGGCTGTAGGGTGGGTGATTCACAATTTCAAAGCCCACCTTATGCAGGGCAGTTAACGCAACGCGGCTCTTGTGGACGGGCGCGTTGTCGTGCAAAAGCAGAACACCTTTTGTCAGTTTTCCCCGTCTTTTCTCTTTAATGGCTTCTTTTAGTCGCTCTAATATTGAAGCGTAATATTCTTCGGTTATAGAAACACCTTTATCTTTATAATCAATCAACAATATTCCTTCCGAGTCAAAAATACCGTTGCCATGAGTTTCCCAGCTGATTGTGACACTTTAAATTTCTTGGGAGGTGCTGTGCCCTTTTTATGCTACTGCATGGAGTCTTGTTTGGACTCAGGTTCATAATGATGAACCCAAGTTTCGTCTCCAGTAACAATTCCACTCAATACACCATCCTTGTCTTCATTACAGAGGTCCAAAAATGCACGCGAACACTCTACACGCTGTTGTTTTTGCGCCGGCGTGAGCATTCTCGGCACCCATCTTGCGCTGACCTTAGACATGCCGAGATGATCGTGTAGGATTTTAAAAATTGTTTTATTGGATACTCCAATCATTTCTGCGAGTTGTTTCTTCTATAGTCGAGCATCTTCGAGTACAATTCGTTCAACTTTTTGGATAAGTGCTGGCGTGGCCACCTCAATGCTCCTGCCCGGCCTCGGGTCGTCTTCAAGGGATTCCCTTCCTTGTTTAAATAAACTATGCCACTTGTACACCATGGTTTTTCCTGGACAAGAGTCGCCGTAAACCAATGACATCTCATTATATTATGGTCGCGACTGATTTTCCTTGCCTGGTAAGGAACTTTATAACGGCACGACATTCGATTTTTTCCATATTTCACTTTTCACTCCTGATTATGTTACTTGGTTGACGATAGCTCAAAGACTAACTGTCTAATAACAATGAAACTTCGTATTTATACTAATCATGAGTCGCTGCACAGGCCACGCCCCCAATGCGCCTACTCACCCCTCTACAACCCGCTCATTCCGCGAATATAAAAACGCTCCCTCGTATATAATGACAACAGCATTTTATTTAAAATAATTGAATTTATTCAGTTGAACAATTAGATAAGAGATAATTTGTCTGCGTCCTAGGCGTTTGTATGTTGTTTATGAAAGATATGGTATTCACTAAAAGACAATATTTGTATTTACTTGTGAGAACATGATAACATTTTCGTTAATAATACAATGAAAAAGGAGAGTAAATAAGACCATTTCTCTGTATATATAGCAGGACTGTTTCAAGTACTTGCAATTACTACTAGAGTGTTTGAAAAAGAAGGAATACCGACTTTAGATGAACTACAACAACTACTTTAAACTGCAAACACAATCCGGTTTTCTATTATCGGAAATAGCAGTACTGCTTTTTAAAATATTCTCCTTGAAAATCAATGCACTTTTGCATTCGTTTACATTAACCCGAAAAACATTATTGCCACTGTGAAGACGATATCTCCAAAATATGATCATCAGCTGCCTCTGCCGGCGTCGAAAACCGTTGTCCACAGGAAGTTTATTCTTCACGTGTGTCAAGAAAAAGAAAACACAGGGTGCTAGATCAGGGCTGTACGGCGGATAGCTCTTCAATTCAATGTTTTGCCCGGTCGAATATTCAATTGTTTGAACCGACCTGCGAGAACTCGCATTGTCATGGTGGAGAATGATCTGTCGTTTTCGGTTTGTTTTCCTTATTTCTTCAAAAACTTTTGGTAAACAAATAGTTGTGTACCATTCAGAATTGACTGTTCTACAATTCTCTAAAGGCAAGGTTGTAACGTGACCGGTTTTTCTGAAAAAACAGGCGACCATTTGTTTTTATGTGCTTCGAGCGCGAACAACTTCTATTGGCTTTGGCTCATCTTGGAATACCCACACAGTCGACTGCTGTTTACTATCGGGCTTATATATATGTATATATATATATATATATATATAGATCAAAGGTTCATCACCTGTGACCACTTCATAAATGTTCTTTGAAGCACCGCCATTGTATTTTTTATGCATTTCGTGGCACTAATCGACGCGAGTCAGTTTTTGAGCGGTTGTCAAATTATATGGTATCCAACGTGAACATAGTTTCTTAACGGCTAAATGTTCATGCAGGAACTTATGCACGCTGGTGTAACTAATACCTAGAGATGCCTGCATCTCAAGGTATGTCTCACGACGGTCTTGCGTTATCAATTCAGACACTGCATTAATGTCTTTCAACACAACAACATTTGTGAGACGACCTTCACGGAATTCATCGTCCAAAGAACGCCGTCCAAGTTTGAATTCACTGTACCAACGATATACTGTAATTTTCGATGGTACTTCACCACCGTATAAAGAATTCATTTCGTCGATGCATTCTTGTTGAGATAAACCACGCCGAAAGTTATGAAAAATAATTGCACGAAAATGTTCGCGAGTTAATTCCATTTTTTCGCTAACATAAAATTTTCAAGTCACTGTCAACAGTAGAAATAGCGACCGGATAATAAAACTGTCAAAGTAAATATGTTGTCAAGAATAACAAACTTCACTATGCAATCTTCAGAACGAAGGCAACACTAACAGTGTTGCCAGTTCACCAAATTTACTACACAGTTTAAATAATGACTAAAATTCTAAAAAAAGACATTCATGGTCTTCTTAAATTGTGTCTTTAAAATAAGTAATATAAATTAAAATATTTCATTCATTTTGAATGGAAAATAGTCCATAGATTTTAACTCAATATTAAGTATTATCGAGATATAATTACTAATATGAAATGTGATACTGGATAAATTAGGAAACAAACGAAATTTGAAAATTAATGAACAAAATATATTAACATAGCGTTAAAAGTTAAATGGGCCTTTCGTTCCACTCAGGAGTTGCCTATTTTTTTTCGTTACGCTTTTGTTATACAAACACGAAATTTACGATAATGCCCTTTAAAAACAAAACACATGTATCCTTTAATATTTCATATTCTGTGCCGCTTAACGATTCGTATACTGAAATGTTTTGACTACATTAAATGAGAATCTCATGAATAAACATGTAGATGGCAGAGAAAGTATTCTTTCTACAGAATAATATCACTCTAATGACTTGAACATCATTAAATTATTAAGGAATTTCAACAAGATAGGTTTTTTTTTAACAAAACATCTTAGAAGTACGAGCGAGCGTTTTTATATTCGCGGAATGAGCGGGTTGTAGAGGGGTGAGTGGGCGCATTGGGGGCATGGCTTGTGCAGCGACGAAGTTTCATTTATTAGACAGTTAGTCTTTGAGCTATCGTCAACCAAGTAACATAATGAGGAGTGAAAAGTGAAATATGGAAAAAATCGAATATCGTGCCGTTATAAAATTCCTTACCAGGCAAGGAAAATCAGTCGCGACCATAATTAATGAGATGTCATTGGTTTACGGCGACTCTTGTCCAGGAAAAACCATGGTGTACAAGTGACATAGTTTATTTAAACAAGGAAGGGAATCCCTTGAAGACGACCCGAGGCCGGGCAGGAGCATTGAGGTGACCACGCCAGCACTTATCCAAAAAGTTGAACAAATTGTACTCGAAGATGCTCGACTAAAGAAGAAACAACTCGCAGAAATGGTTGGAGTATCCGATATAACAATTTTTAAAACCCTACACGGTCATCTCGGCATGTCTAAGGTCAGCGCAAGATGGGTGCCGAGAATGCTCACGCCGCCGCAAAAACAACAGCGCGTAGAGTGTTCGCGTGCATTTTTGGACCTCTATAATGAATGAAGACAAGGATGGTGTATTGAGTGGAATTGTTACTGGAGACGAAACTTGGGTTCATCATTATGAACCTGAGTCCAAACAAGACTCCATGCAGTAGCATAAAAAGGGCACAGCACCTCCCAAGAAATTTAAAGTGTCACAATCAGCTGGGAAACTCATGGCAACGGTATTCTGGGACTCGGAAGGAATATTGTTGATTGATTATAAAGATAAAGGTAAACACCTTTATCTATAACCGGAGAATATTACGCTTCAATATTAGAGCGACTAAAAGAAGCCATTAAAGAGAAAAGACGGAGAAAATTGACAAAAGGTGTTCTGCTTTTGCACGACAACGCGCCCGTCCACAAGAGCCGCGTTGCGTTAGCTGCCCTGCATAAGGTGGGCTTCGAAATTGTGAATCACCCACCCTACAGCCCAGACCTGGCCCCGAGTGATTATTACCTGTTTCCGAAAATGAAAAAGAGCTGCGGGGTAAAAAATTTACTGCCGATGATGAAGTCAAGGAGGCAGTTTCGGCGTATTTTGCAGATAAAGAGAAATCATTTTTTTATGAGGGTATAAATAAATTAATTGAAAGATGTGAAAAATGTATCCGTCTTGCAGGTGAATATTTTGAAAAAGAAAAATAATTTGGGTTTGTTATTTCCACCCCTTGTCCCCCATTCCGCGAATATAAAAATGCTCCCTCGTAGTAGACAAAAAAGAGAGTTAATGCTATTACCATTCTGAAAAATTAAACCATTTAAGGAAAGACGAGGGATCTAATTCAACAGGTTATTTAACGTCCGCAACAATTTCAATAAATCTACGCGAATTTTATTTAAGTTAAACGATTCGCTCTTTAAGAAAATAAGTTTCCTTTTTGAATAAATTGCTTACGGAGAATTTCAAGCGCATCTCTTTTGTGATAATTATTGTGAGGAGAAAACCGGAATTCAGTATATTAAGTTAGTAAATCGCATTTTATATTTTGTGTAATTAATTGTACATTTATTAAATTTGATTTTTTCCTTAAATTCGATTCTAATAATGAAAGATGCGAATATTAATCTGCGCGTATTGGATGTGAATGTATAGATGTGTACATTCCATGTAATAATGTCGCAATTATGTAGATGTCTCGAAATCAAATGTGTGATTTGCGATATCTTTTTAATCTGCTTTACAAAAAGTGATTGCAAACGACAGCGAATAATGCCAAGCGCAATTATAGAAAAACCGGCGCACAATCGAATGAGCAATTTTATTCGATTTATATGTCACTCTTATTTTGTGTAATTTGCCGTTTACTTTATTAAATAACGAATCATTTGTTTTACCTAGTAGAGAAAAGCAAACAAAATTTTCTACCGTCTGCTTGTGAACATATTGATAATAAAATTAAATCAGGATTACAAAATGTGTGGTTATGGGTGGACGAAACAACAGATTCGTAAAAAAATTCTGCTGTTAATGATATGGTATTTATAATGAAACTATATCAACCGTCATCTTCAATCTTACTAACAGCCGTATGAGCAAAACAATGTACTACTGAAGTAATATCAAAGATTATGTTGTTCAAAATATTGGACTATATTGACTTTCAAGACACCAACTCTTAATGTTTATAACTAACATTCCCAAGTTGTGAGCTGATCTCTTATAAGACTTATAACAGTCTTGTAAGAGATCAGCTCACAACTTGACAGTGTTAGTCATAAACATTAAAAGTTGGTATCTTGAAAGTCTTCTTATATGTCACGTGTAAAATCCATGCTTTACTACTTGTAGCGGAAACTATTCGTAGAAGTTATCTAGAGGAACATGCATTAATTGCATATATGTGCATACATTCGCAATGTATCGCGAATCCCCCAAACGTACTCGAGAATTTCCAAACTGTAAACATAGTTACAGACAGCGTTTCACAATTATAAATATTTTGAGGATATAAACAAGGTGCTTTCAAAATTTGATCCGAACGAAGCTGCAACTATCAAAATAGCTAGACAAAATTTCAAAATAATCAGGTAAAAACAGATTTACCGACTATTGACAACAATTTCTTCAGACTAATAACGGGAATAGGAGATTAGAAAATCCTTCGTTGCCGTTAACGAGTGCAAATAGTGAACGCTATTCAAGCATAGCTATGCGCTCTAGAAGACGCAAAAAAGAAGCAAAAAGTTATTGTGTTTAAAATTTAAAAGTATTTTAGTCCAAGATTCGGATTTTACCATATTAGATCCGTTAATTAGTTTCAAAAATTATTTCAATTACCCATCATATGACCTTAGATCATTTAATGAAGAACGGTCGTTTTCTGCATATGAACATTTTTTTCCCAGGACGCACTCGGTTTGCTGAAATAACTATGGAAATCTATCTTATATTTTAAAAATTTAATAGACCCTATCTGGTTCGTGACTTCAAGAAAGGCACTTAAACTTAAAACTGTGTTTAACAAGCTTTCATAAATTACTACTTATTATTTCTTTCATATTATATACCTACTATCAGGCGTACGCCTATAGCGTCGAGTACAATTTCGCTTTTTTACTAATAATAAAGGAAGTGTCACAGACTTAATTTAATATAAAGAGAAATCAAGGACTTGGATACAACTAATTGGTGAATGTAAGAATAGGAACAACTGGAGAAATGTATTAGTTTGAATACCAAAAAAGTATGCATTGTGTATTTTTATAACAGGTGATTCACCTGAAGGTACTTTTTTTAAAAATAAAGAAACTAAAACTTCAATTTTATCAGGTATTCTTTATTATCACACAAAAGAAACATTCTTGACATTTATATATTAAAAATGATTTCCTCCAAATATTGGCCGTAACTGCACCTAACCCGAATGACACGAGTAATGTTGGCTTCCAAGTGTTCAATCGTATCTGGCTTTTCCATGTAGACTTTGGACTTTATGTAGCCCCAAAGGAAAAATTCTAATGGTGGGATATCACATGATCTAGGCGGCCATTACACAGGTCCATCACTTGGTCTCGCAATAAAACATGCTTTCACGGGCTGTGGCAAATAGCGTGGTCTGATTATAGTTATGTTGTGGCCGTCTTCATTTTTAAAGAAATATTGACCGATGGTTCCACTTGTCCATAAACTACACCAAACAGTGGTTTTGTCTGGCTGTAATGGCAGCCTTTGAACCACTTAGGGTTGCTCTGCACTCCAAATACGGCAGTTGTACTTACTGACGTAGCCATTGAATCAGATGGGCCTCACAATTCAACAAAATTTTAGCCGAAACCGTGAATCTCTTCAAGCTTTTCAAGAGCCAAAAGACTGAAGTGGTGACGATTCGAAGGTTGGTCGCTTTCAATTCTTGAACGAGTTTAATTTTGTACTAACAATACTTTTAAACTAACAATGAGATCCTTACGTAAAATACGCCTAGTTGTGACATGCAACAAGCCAAGTTGTTGAGACCTACGTTGAATCGATTCTTCACGTTCATCGCGTATACTCTCAGCTACCATCACTGTATTTTCTTCACTACGTGCTGGTCTATTTGGCGTATAGCGAATTGTGCGTTCGATGGGCTGATTACGTAGACCAAATTAGCAAGTAAGCGAATGAAACACATTTCTCGTGGGACGCCGGTTTTCGTAATACAGCTGAATAATTTGTAGGCGCTGTGTCGAGCTGAGTCTTTCCACAATAAAATGTCACATAATACTTAACTAAAATACTGTGAAAGTTTGACAATCACTTGTTTGTTAATACTTACACCTATTCCAATATAAATGTACTGAAATTGATATGATAGAAATCACTGACAATATTTTCATTCAAATAAAACAATGTTGTAGTATTGTAATTAATAATGAACGCTTCTATTATAATACAAACAGATGGAGAAATTCGTAATTTACCTAGTTTACAGTCTGACAGTTTACAATCAGAACAAAGTGAAGAGCCTTTATTAATAAAGGCTGTTTTAGAAACGTAGAAAGTTTAATTTCATAATTTCCAATTTCTTCATTTAAACTTTCTACGTTTTTAAAACAGACTTTATTAATAAATTCTGGAAGGTTTTTTATTTTGTTCTGATTGTAAACTCCATCTGTTTACAATAGAAGCGTTCATTATTAATTACAATATTACAATTTTGTTTTATTCGAACGGAAACATTGTCAGTGATTTCTATCACACAAATTTCAGTACATTTATATTGGAATTGTAAGCCCACAGGTGTAAATATTAACAAGCACTAAAATATCTTTTGAAGACACAACTAGGAAATATTATTTAAACGATAAGGAGGAAGATTTACAAAAAAATATAACCAAATTCTTGAAAGCACAACGTTGGAATATGATGGATTATGAGTCAGTTCAGTATAGCATAAGTTAGAAATTTTTAAAAAATGGAGCATTAGATAAAGTAAAATGTACCAGACAGATTACAAATTGTGAAGAGGTTACGTTTAGCAATTGATAATTAAAAGTTGAAGAAATGAGATTACAGATATTAATTAAATGTAAATTTTAATTACGAAATGAAGTGATGATGAAGAATATAAAGATTATGTCATTGCAAATGAAGCACTCATTTACTATCTTGCGACAACTCCGTAAGAGGTCCAGATATGCAAATGCCCTTCTGGATATATTAAATATAAAATAGGAGACAAAAATAAAAGACTAAACTTTACAAGCACTTGCTATTAATTTAGGACTACGTGTAATTTAAGAGCAAAGACTGTACATGATAGTGACAGAACGAACTAGAAACTAAAAACTAAGAAGAAAAGAATAGATCACAATAGAGATGCACAGAAAACCATCCTAAGAAATTAAATGTTATCATCTAGAAATAAACTATATTTTTCAGGCACGTAGTGAAACGAACATATACACCTACAAATAGACATACGATGTGGATTTTCTGAAAAATAGGAAAAGCTTTTTTATTTTATGTTTTAGGAAAGAAAATGCACCCTCTCTTCTATTTATGAATAGGATAAATATTGCATTAACATTACGTTTCTTTTATTTTTTTGTGTTTTAAATGAATTATTGTAAGATTAATAATATATATGTAATACAGAATTGTACTGTTTCAATATTTTCTCGAGCTACATTGCCTTTAAGTACATATATGTGCTTTTTAACGACAAAAGAAAAGTATTTAATGGTAAACAATTTTTTGTGGATAAAGTTACAAGTTTAGGTTTATTTGACATGTGAAAGTACGAGGGAGCGTTTTTATATTCGCGGAATGGGGGACAAGGGGTGGAAATAAAAAAACCAAATTATTTTTCTTTTTCAATATATTCACCTGCAAGACGGATACATTTTTCACATCTTTCAATTAATTTATTTATACCCTCATAAAAAAATGATTTCTCTTTATCTGCAAAATACGCCGAAACTGCCTCCTTGACTTCATCATCGGCAGTAAATTTTTTACCCCGCAGCTCTTTTTTCATTTTCGGAAACAGGTAATAATCACTTGGGGCCAGGTCTGGGCTGTAGGGTGGGTGATTCACAATTTCGAAGCCCACCTTATGCAGGGCAGCTAACGCAACGCGGCTCTTGTGGACGGGCGCGTTGTCGTGCAAAAGCAGAACACCTTTTGTCAATTTTCCCCGTCTTTCCTCTTTAATGGCTTCTTTTAGTCGCTCTAATATTGAAGCGTAATATTCTCCGGTTATAGAAACACCTTTATCTTTATAATCAATCAACAATATTCCTTCCGAGTCCCAAAATACGGTTGCCATGAGTTTCCCAGCTGATTGTGACACTTTAAATTTCTTGGGAGGTGCTGTGCCCTTTTTATGCCACTGCATGGAGTCTTGTTTGGACTCAGGTTCATAATGATGAACCCAAGTTTCGTCTCCAGTAACAATTCCACTCAATACACCATCCTTGTCTTCATTACAGAGGTCCAAAAATGCACGCGAACACTCTACGCGCTGTTGTTTTTGCGGCGGCGTGAGCATTCTCGGCAGCCATTTTGCGCTGACCTTAGACATGCCGAGATGATCGTGTAGGATTTTAAAAATTGTTGTATCGGATACTCCAACCATTTCTGCGAGTTGTTTCTTCTTTAGTCGAGCATCTTCGAGTACAATTTGTTCAACTTTTTGGATAAGTGCTGGCGTGGTCACCTCAATGCTCCTGCCCGGCACCATGGTTTTTCCTGGACAAGAGTCGCCGTAAACCAATGACATCTCATTCATTATGGTCGCGACTGATTTTCCTTGCCTGGTAAGGAACTTTATAACGGCACGATATTCGATTTTTTCCATATTTCACTTTTCACTCCTGATTATGTTACTTGGTTGACGATAGCTCAAAGACTAACTGTCTAATAACAATGAAAGTTCGTATTTATACTAATCATGAGTCGCTGCACAGGCCATGCCCCCAATGCGCCTACTTACCCCTCTACAACCCGCTCATTTTGCGAATATAAAAACGCTCCCTCGTAATCGTTAATATTATGAATTCTTTTTTTAAAAGTTGTTCATCCAAGAACAAAGATATTAAAAATTATTCGTACTAAAACTTTATTCAATAATTTCAGACTCTGATATGTACCATAGGCGTACAATATGTACCGCAATAAATAATTAATAGTTGATAATAAACAATATATTTTATTTTATTATTGTTGTTAAACACTTACCCATGGGACAAGAATTAACAATTTGAGTTAGACAGACATCTGCAATATAGCGTAAGCTTCCACATTTTCTTCGGTATGTAATGTTCGTCACTGTGCAAAAATGTTCTTGTACATAGAGTGATGTACTTCTTGCGTTGTTATAATGGTGTTTGAATTGAACTAACGGATCTGTAACAGAATTATTATTGTAGATTCGTTTTAGTTTGGTAAAATTAGAATTTTTTTACCCAACACAACCCTTCCCATCCACTATTTTCAATTAATTGTTATTAAACTATTTACATTTGGGTAATTTCTGTGAACAGTTTTTAAGACCAGATGTAATGCAAGTAACAGACACGATACATGTAGTAAGCTGGAACATTAATTGTCAAGATAATATCTCGCATAAAGTACAAGCAGGTCGTAATCAGTAACAAGCATCACTAATTGGTTTGTAATCAATTGAAATTTGTATATTGTATTTAGTATCGCACTGTGAATAGCTTTGACAGTACAGTTGGACAGTCTTTTGCTACCTAAAAAAATGATTGATGACTATGTTCGTACACGTACTTTCATATTGGGAATAGATTTTTTTCTGTAGCCTCATCACAGTTTAACCACATTCCTTTATTTTTAAAGTTGACTTTATAGTGATCTTAATTTTTTTCCCTGTAGATAATAAATAATTTACTACTACTTTAGTACTATCATATTTTAGATTTGGAAATTGTCCGATTAATTTATTTACATTAGTAATTATTCTACAATGCAACAACAAACACAGATTGTATCAACACAAGAAACCGTCATACAAATCTAAAATATATTGAAGCTATTGCATCGAACGAATAGGATTCATTTCAGTGGAGAAAAAGTGACATATTTACACTGTTAACGTGGTTCATACTATTTTTATAAATTTTCATTTATTTGAAGCACAGTTTTGCATGCATAGTTCTTTCTTTTTCCAATACATTTATTACAGTCCTTGGAAAATTAATGATAGACTATCTACTCTGCAAACCGATTACTGGGGGCGGACATTCTTTCATTAATTTCTGCCATAATTAATAACGATGTATAATAATGATGTCTATGACTTCCTCTAATTAATTAATACTACTTCAATATGTTCAATGTCAAAAAGAACTTGTGGTTGTCAATATTTTAAAGCATTAACCATTATTTTGCAATTGTTTTTTGGCTTATTTTTTAATGAAAAGTTATTGAAGTTATTAAAGTACATTCAAAGTACTGGAGTGATGAAACTAATATTTCCATGTTATAGTAATATTTTTCATAATAGAAAAGAGTTTCTAACTAACAGGCTTTGGAGGTAATGAAGTATGAGATGAGTTTCTTTAAGTCGTCGTACTCAGTGCTTTAAAAATCATAATTTATATTCAATATCAGGGAATTAACCTTAGGAAATAAGTCACTCACCTATTCAAGAACACAATTAAGTTCATAAGCAACGCATTACCAGAATTAAATCTAATTAGATGTCTTTAAAAGCCTTTTCTAAATGAATTTGGAACTGTTTGAACCAGTCACTTTTAACCAATTTGGTGTTGCTGTGATGCTATCATCTACAAATATTCTTACGATTCATATTTTCCTGAAAGAAAATATCCTTTAGTGTTAGTTCTATGACTACATATGAATCATATATTCTTATTATTCATATCTTCCTGAAAGAAAATACCCTTAGTATTAATACTAACCTATTTCAAACTTGATAATCTCTCTGTCAAATCCTTTGCTTCGTCGATACTTCGATAAATATATTTATTTTCAACATTTTCTTAAACAACTTAAACTGTTTTGGTATACATCTTCTTTAAGTAGAATTTGCGAAAAATCGGTTCACCTAAAAAAAAAATTAAATTTATTCTTCGAAAAACAAAAATTGTCAAAGGAATATTATACAGAATGATAAACACTACCAAATTCAAATAATATTTTACTTGTGTATACCTTCTTTCTTGGAAAATCGATTTGCGTTTTTTTCTGTATCGATGAAAATCTGATTTTCGTTTTGTAATTAAATTTATCTTGTTTTACATACTGTACATATTAATCGTCAAAATGAAATTCGGAATAATTTTATGTGTTCTGGAGTCAAATTCCTATATTTTCTAACAAACATACAAATTTATAAAAGTTCACTTCGGACTAAAATTTAACACTACTTTTTTAAACTACGTGCGCGTGTACTTTAGCATGTTTTTGTCACAATAACTCCATAGTAAAACCTTCGTTGCCTTCCACTTGCATTTCAATACAGTCAATACAAGTATAAACAAAAAACGAACGCAGCGTCAAGTTTTTATAATGTAATACCTCTGAAGCAAAAAGTCGGTGATGTTTTTATGCTTTTAATATAATAAATACGAATGCTTTTGAATTTTATTTTCGTTTGTATTAATTTATTATATATTAAAATATTGTATTTATATTTGTTATAGTAATAGCAATAATCTTTATTAGTATTCTAACTTGAAATACCAAGTATTATGATATATGTATATATATTGTGTCATTAAATAAATAGATACAGTACGTAAATATAAATTAAAATAATGGCTTCATTTCTAAGAGTTCATTTAATTGATTTCGTTTTGTTGTTGTATTCGTTTACTCTATACAGGGCTCGGTGATATAAATATTTTATATATATATTTCTATTGTTTTTCAAATTTTGTTGAGAGTCTCTAATTTCGAAACATACTCATACCTCAGCATGTATTTCGTTAAAAATTTTAAGTTCGATACAGTAGAACTTCATCCAATGTTTTATTTTTCATGAAATATATAGAATTTACTCTATTGTCTGGTGGGTATTTCATATGTTATATAAGACAGAAAATTATTATTATTTGTTTTTGATCATTGAAGGTTGATATACAACCCATTTCCACATTAATTTTCGTATTCTGTATACGTATTTCGACAACTAAGTTGTCATCACCAGCAGATAATTAAACAGTGTTGCACCTGGAAAACTACGGCGAAAAATACCCGTACGAAAACAAACTCCGTACGCGATCCGTACCATTGAGAACCAAAATGTACACTGACATAGTGTACATTTTGGTTCTATAACAGGATTTTAAGATATAAGTTAGAAAGCTAGTATGAAAACTGGGAGAAATAGGGTAGATTTCAGATCAGGTAGGTTATGTATCGACCATTCGTTTTATATAAAACAACTAATAGAGAAAACAATAACACCTTGGAATCACTTATATCTGGTTTTTGTTGATTTAAGAAAAGCGTACCCCACTGTGCCAGTAAAGAAACTTTGAGATTCTTTGAAAGAAAACAACATATATTCCTAATTTATTAACGCCATTTATTAACGTCTTCTATTAAGGAACCTTCATTGGGAATTTTCAGAATACTTTCAAACACACAAGAGTCTGAGAGAAATTTTGATGGAGTCTGTAGTTGATTAACTTGATCACTGAAGGTTGATATACAATGTAACCCCTTGCCACATTAATTTTCGTATTCTGTATACGTATTTCGACAACTAAGTTGTCATCATCACCAGATAATTAAACAGTGTCGCACCTGGAAAACTACGGCAAAGATACCCGTACGAAAACAAAATCCGCACACAATCTGTACCGTTGAAAGCCTAAACGCATACTGTGTTTGGTATATGCGCCCGTAACATGTTTAATTGTTTCTATTATATTCGGAAATTGCTTTTTGTATATCTTTAATATCGTTTTGTTTTTTGATATATTTACTATAGTTTCTGGTTTTTATAACTATATCTTGTATCGCCATCACGGAACCTTCAGCTTCTTCATAAATATTTCCAATTTTCATCCATTTGTTTGTTATCTATTTATTAGTATATGCTTGAGTTATTTGCTGAGAGTGCGTTCCATGTTTATTTTGTTTTTCCAGGTTTCTATTATATTGTTGCTGATTATTATATGTTCTTATGGATTGAAATTTACATTACTGAATTTGATGATTTTGTGTGATTTTTTCTGCTTCTATTATTGTGAAGGGTGTTATTTCTCATGGTCGGAATGTATGTTCTGAGCTTGTTTACTTATTTATGGTGCGTATCTTCTATATCAATGAAAGCTCTACGTCCTTTTCTATGGATACTGTAAACTATTGGTTTTTGTGTCTATTATTTTGATAAGTATACTGAAGAAATCTAACTGTGTCTAACTAATTCAATCGAATGTCCGAATGAGTAAATTAGAAGTTGAGTTTCATACGTGTTAAATTTCTGTTTTAATTTGAGTATGATTAATAGAGGGAATTTTTTGTTATGCCAAGATACATCTTTCGTGTTTTGACATATTGTATTTTTCTTTTAGTTATAGAAAACGTTTTACACTTATTCAATTCAAACTTCATTTTTGGTATCGAAGTTGAAGATTCTCATTGAATCTAGTGTTTGACTGTACCTACGTACATTTTTAAGTCATCCATGTGAAGAAGGTGATATATGGGTTTGATATTTGGGTTATGTTAGTTTGTCCGACAGCTTGCATTGCGCTTAGTATATTTGATAAAGGATAAAATGTAAATCCATAACCAAAAAATGCTTAATACATCTCCCCGAAATATATTTGCTTCTATTGTTAGTTTTGTTGTTTGTAGTGTATCTGGTTATGTGTTTGTGTAGGGAGATATTCACCATGACTTAGCATACATAAGGAATGAATAATATCATATCTCCCTCTCTCGACCAATACATAAATGTATTGACCGGCAAAGCGAGAACGCTTCTATCTCACATAGATCGGAAACTACGTTTCCAGTGTGTAATAGACAGAAACTTACGTCTAGGCTTTATGCCAATTAAAGAATGTTAAAAAGGAATCATTCTATTATTAATAACACCCTATCAACTACATATGTTTCATCGAATGCACGAATCGTCAGGTTGATTTGTGTTATTAATGAACGATTCCTTCAGAGTGTTTATCATATCATTTCGATACAGAAAATAATGATTAATATCATATCTCCCTCTCTCGACCAATACATAAATGTATTGACCGGCAAAGCGAGAACGCTTCTATCTCACATAGATCGGAAACTACGTTTCCAGTGTGTAATAACAGAAACTTACGTCTAGGCTTTATGCCAATTAAAGAATGTTAAAAAGGAATCATTCTATTATTAATAACACCCTATCAACTACATATGTTTCATCGAATGCACGAATCGTCAGGTTGATTTGTGTTATTAATGAACGATTCCTTCAGAGTGTTTATCATATCATTTCGATACAGAAAATAATGAATAATATCATATCTCCCTCTCTCGACCAATACATAAATGTATTGACCGGCAAAGCCAGAACGCTTCTATCTCACATAGATCGGAAACTACGTTTCCAGTGTGTAATAGACAGAAACTTACGTCTAGGCTTTATGCCAATTAAAGAATGTTAAAAAGGAATCATTCTATTATTAATAACACCCTATCAACTACATATGTTTAACATTCTTTAATTGGCATAAAGCCTAGACGTAAGTTTCTGTCTATTACACACTGGAAACGTAGTTTCCGATCTATGTGAGATAGAAGCGTTCTTGCTTTGCCGGTCAATACATTTATGTATTGGTCGAGAGAGGGAGATATGATATTATTCATTATTTTCTGTATCGAAATGATATGATAAACACTCTGAAGGAATCGTTCATTAATAACACAAATCAACCTGACGATTCGTGCATTCGATGAAACATATGTAGTTGATAGGGTGTTATTAATAATAGAATGATTCCTTTTTAACATACATAAGGAACGTTAGAAAAGAAGTGTCCATCTATAATATCTCAAGGACTCGCAGTAGTCGCAAGTACTGTAGTGTCAAATGCCTTCTGATAATTGCTGTAGACGCAAGAGTTTTCTCTTTCTAGCCTTGCATGTTTAGTGATAACTTGATGAATACTTCTTTACTTTTTACCTCCCTCGGATTTTTTTATAACTTCTTTGTTCTTCCAATTATATTTCATAGTTCGTGAAGTGTTCGTTCCACTTTTGTTGTTATTAGAAATTCAAGAATCTTATATATGTACATATATAGAGATAGGTTATAAGGCAATAATTTGCACAATTTTTGGTTTTGTTTGTTTTTGGCTAATAGTTGACCCTTTGAGTGAAGAAATGTGGTAGCTCGGCTGGATTTCGTAATAAGTTAGACACAAGTTGTTTCATTTTATAGTAGGTACTTGTCAGTTACTTTTATATTAAAAATTATGTAAATTTAATCACTTAAGGTTAATATGTAACCCTTTTCCACATTATTTTTCGTATTCTGTATACATCTTTCGACAACTAAGTTGTCGTCATCAGCAGATAATTAAACAGTGTCGCACCTGGACACTTCGACAAAAACCTTCACAAAACAAATTCCGTACACGATCTGTAACGTCGAAAGCCAAAACGCATACTGGGTGCGACACTGTTTAATTATCTGCTGATGATGACAATTTGGTTTTCGAAATACGTATAGAGAATACGAAAATTAATGCGAAAAGGGGTTATATATCAATCTTACGTGATTAAGTTAATCAACCACAGGCTCTATCTAATTTAACACAATGTAAGTTGTCTATTTCAGTAGAGTTTCAGCTACATGTATCTGTAAATATCTCGCTTTATTATACATAATGTGTTGCTTTATGGTTTTATTATGTATCTTAATATCTTTGATTATTTTGTATCTTTTAAATCTTTAAGAATATTTTGACAATACTTGTTTCGATGTAGGAGTATCTAATAATTTATTTAAGTTTTCTTTTTTGTATTTCTTAATTATGCCACCTATTTCCTTACGTGCTTCGCCTTTTTTATGTTACCTCGAAACTTCTTTATTATTTTATGTATATATTTCCTTATATCTGTATTTTTTTTGTAGTTGAAGTGGCCTCTGCGGTTTGTTGTTTGCATAATATGGATTGTTCGTCATATTACATACTTATTATTATTATTATTACTATTATGAGAAAAGATTATTTTCCAGTGCACCTTCTCAAATTAAGAAAAAAATGTCGAAGTTAATTGTGAACGGATAAGTACGAAAACTTTGGGATATTCTTTCATTCGGAAACACTTAACGTGATTAAAGTAGACGGTTGTTCTTTCTATTTTAATTAAATTTTATTACGAAGCTCTATCTTACTAAATTGAAAGTCGTAATTCCCAACCCATATTCGGTCTCTTTAATATCATATTAATTAAATTAAAATTATATTCTCGTCGATTTGCTTGCTAACAGATTAATTTTTACTAATGAAATATACATAAAATCATACATACCGTGCACGAGGTTTAATATTGTTTAATTTAAATTTAACCACATATCGGGCAGTTGAATGAATTTGATGTGTTATATGTTGTTAATTACGAGCAAAAATGTTGTATTTTATACTCTCTATAATGACGGAATAAGTAAGGTACAGGAATTTTTGGAAAGTATTTAAAAATGCATTTAGAGAATAGATCGTTGAACAAAAACAACTTAAAATTAATGTGAATAAAACGAATTTAACGGCAAGAATGAACAATGAAGATAAAGAAATCAATATCCAAGTAAATAATAGACGGATAGAATAAATTTAAGAATTTGACTACAGAAATTTGGTTGTAGTAGTGGGCAATAAGGATAAAAGGTAAAGGGAAGAAAAAATTTAAGAGTAAGATTCCCAAATATACGATGTGGTACCAAAAGTTCCTGAAATTTGGATCACCCGCGTGAATAAATGCAGTTACTATCAAACGCCGCTGCGTGGTGCTATGTAAATCCTTTGAGAGTCAGTATGCCAAGAGGCACTATTGGAATCGTTCTTTGTTAGTCAATAGTTTTTTAATTATTGTGTCTACAAGTTTTTGATTTTTCAATGCCCGATTGAAGAAAACACTGTATCTACATACTAAATATGTAAAATATCAAAGGAAGTATTCGGAACGACGCTTTGTGTCAAACTGGTTTAATCATTTTAAAAGTGGTTAAAAATGGTGAACGTTTCGAAAGACTAACTAGCATTACACTAAAATATCTCGTTAATCGTAATGCTAGATATCCGTTATCAGAAATGAGAAGGAAACGTCCAGAGAAGTGGCGTAGAAACGGTAGGTTTCTCTACTATAATAATGCCAGATCATACACCGCTTTCATCATGCAGCAATTTAGTACAATATGAATGTCACTTCTCATCCAGTGTATTCGCCCGAATTGACTCCTAATGACCTTCTCCAAAGAATAAAGACAAGTTGAAGGGGTGAAGACTAGACACGAGAAAGAAGATTGACAACAAATCGTAAGCAGTGATGCATATTAAATGTACGTATAAGACTTAAACAATGCATTCCCAAAGGATTACTTTGACGACGAAGATGATTGCAATTCCGATATTCTACAAATTTGTTTATCGCTACATTTTAGAAAGCTTTAAATACCACCTCGTATTCTAACCGGTGTTAAAAAATTATTACGAAAGAAAAAGTGTCAAAAGGAACAGAAGTTATGCCCTAAGAAATCATTCAGCAATTTGAAAAAAAACATGCGCTATTATAAGTAGAAAGCAGAAAGTGAAAGTCAAATCCAAAATTAATAAAAAAAGGAATGCGGAAGTCGAACAAGCGTTTAAATCAATAAAAAAGAGGAGATTGCATGATGGGAACATTTATAAAAGTTAGAAGTCAACAAAATATTTGAGGCTATAATACTGATTATAAATTTCTGCAAAATACGTAACAATTTTTACAGAAAATATTAGAAAAAATTAAATACTCACTAATTAGAAGTGACACTGCGAGCGTTCGGCCAGTGGCGAGTTCTTAGAAGGAATGTAAGGTTTAGTACGTAATAAATGTAGATACGATTACCCTTTTAAGTAGAGTTTTCAATGTGCAGATGCAAAAAGTGTAAGATTGGTAAAATATTTTCAGCACCAGGAATATTTCAACAGTTTTTTCATGTAACCGTGTTCGTTGTAAAGAATAAATATTCGTATATGCAGAGAACGACAATTGGATATCTAATGATGAAATAATTACATAATTGATAATTACTACTTGCATAACTAATAATTATGCAAATGTCTCACCATTAAATGTCGAATGGTTGTTCTTTGCATCTAAGAATACTTATCTCATAGCAAGCAGGGTTATATGAAGAAATTGTTAAAAAAAAGCCCGAAGTTAGAAATACTTCTTTATCTTATACACTTTGTTTATCCGCATACTGGAAACGCTGCTTAAAAGAGCAAATTTTACATTATTACCTGTTAAACCCCTTGCACTTCTTCGAAGTGCACACTGCTGACCGAACGCTCGCAGTTGCGATTATACTCAATAGTAGAAAACAATAAAATTAGCACTAGATATCTAGTAAATTAACTAATAACTTTGTCATTTTATTCAAACTTGATGACGATTGCCTATAAACTATTATCTACAAGAATTATTTATCAATTTCTTCGCCTAGAATTTAAATTAGATTTACTAATCTCATCTGTTTTGGCATGTATTATATTGAAATAAAGTAATAATTTAATAAAAAGGACTGGAGATCAAAAAACAAACCATGTTCATGGAAAACGTTGACTTTCAATATATATAAATCAGCGAAATGCCTATTTCTGTCTGTACTGCTCTAAACATTACGCCCAGGTTGTGCAAAATAGGTATGAAAACTTTCACCAAAACTCTCATTGTAGCTAACCCATAGGCTGTCATATATTTTTTCATATAAGCTACTATAATGGCCATTATTTTGATTGCCAAAATGCCACATACTTATTCTTCTTTCTTGAGCACAATGCTTGTTAACTTTTGGGATTAGCTTGTTCTTGCGCGTAGGATAATGATAGTCAACTATCTTTTCTATGAAATTTACTTGTAGGGTCTACTTCCGTCCAACCTTTCATTTCGTATTATCCCTGCTATCCTATCTTCTTTCATCCGATTTATGTATTCATTCCACACTCCTTTGCGTTCTGTTATCCATCGCATGATTGAATCTTACATCGATTTCTAATGCCAGTGATTCGGCTTCGATCTCGTAATGTGTGCCCGGTGATTGCTTTTAAAGCAGCTATTTCATATACCATACTTGAGTATAGACGACATTATATCTTTCTATTATTTGTCTTCTTTAAATTCTTTCATAATTTCTATCCAGTTTCGAGATTAATTTTTTGTTCTGTAATAATTTTACCATTCCATTATTCCTCTCTCCTGTTCAGCATTCCATTCTTTTTTCACTTGTTCATATAATTTTTTCGATCAAGAGTGGTCTCCATACATATGACTCCAAATTAAGTTTGATTGATCCTTTATTTTATTCTTTAAAAATTAAGAACTTAGTCACTGATTGGTACTCCACTTTTGCAATTTTTTGAAATACGCTAAAGTTCGTTTAATAATTTATTCAAACAACATGCGTTCTGGCGGTTGTAATTAAAAAAAGGTTCGACATTGATATGTTTTGAAGATTAACAATTGGAAAACAAATAACGCTTTTTATAAAGGCTGTCTTCCTTCCTTTGCTCATTAATTATTTAGTCACACGAAGATGTCGCGCGAAGGTTGACTGTTAATTGCGAAAGGTGTAAATAAGTTCCTAAATCGGTTTCCTACGTTAAAAAGGTACCTAATTATTAGAGCGGCGACGAAAGTGGCAATACCATAGGCGGTACGGTAGAACGGGCAATTGGTGCGCAGTGAATGAGAGCATTCACATCAAATACAATACGGTTCACGGTTAGTGTTTATAATAACTTCACACAAACATGTCGCGAAAGTCTGTGCCGTTTGCTACGTCGGTTAGAAAATACATAGCAGAATTTTCCGATTTAAAGTATGATGGATGTGCAGTATTGTGTTTGGTTTGTAATAAGCGACTTATAATACGGAAGAAAGACAATTGTAAAAAACATGTGAACAGTGCAATACATAAACTGAACAAAAGAAATGAAATGCCTTATGCAATACTCCTTTATGATTTTTTATTTATGTTGACTGCATGTAATTTGCCGCTTCGTTTAATCAGCAAACGCCCTTTTCAAGTGTTCTGGAATAAATATCTGCCAAATTATAAATTACCTGCAAGAAGAACTTTACAGAAACATTTGCCGCGTTTAAGAGAGAGGCTTGAAAATATAGCAAGAAGAGAATTGCATAATAAAAATGTGTGGATTACTCTAGATGAGACTACTGATTTAAAAAAAAATAGTATAATAAACGTAATCGTACGTATTTTATCAGCCAACACATTTTCACAGCCCTATTTGTTTGCCTGTAAACGTATACAAGCATGTACTGCGGCAAATATTCGGCAAATAATAATGAACACCTTAAAGAAATTTCACATTCATAGTACTCAAGTCTGCATGCTTGTAACAGATGGTGCTGCTACTATGTTACTACTCGGACGTTTACTAAAAGTAACTTTTCCTAAATTAATACACATAACTTGTGTACTCCATGCTCTTCATTTAGTTGCTAAAAATGTTAGAAGTAGTTATAAAAACGTTGATCATTTGATTGGATCCACCAAACAAGTGTTTCTTAAATCCCCTAAACGACTTAAAGAATTTCATAAAACTTGTCCAGATGTTTCGGAACCACCGGAACCCATTCTTACACGATGGGGCACGTGGCTAAATGCAGCTTTTTATTACCATAAGAATTTTCACAAAGTTAAATCCGTTATATCAAAATTTAGGCCAACCGAATCCCAAGCAATCAGACACAGTCAACATCAATTTGAAAATCCCCAAATTCTGGAAGATCTGCATACAATATATAACAATTACCATCCATTAGTAGAAGCAATTACAAAACTTCAAAACGAAAACGATTCGCTGCCCTTAGACGCATCACTATGCATAGTGCAAAATGTGACCGCTCATTTGCATAGTTTAACTGACGCTGCTGGTGTACGAGCTCATCAAAAATTATTAAGTGTTTTAAAAAAAAATCCGGACTTGCATGTTTTACGAACTATTTATGACAAATGTGCAAATAGTGAGCCCTGGAATGATTTTGAACAACAGCTTCTTTCTGCCAAAATTACATCAATAGACGCCGAACGATCTTTTTCTCTATACAAAAACATTTTCTCGTCGCGAAGGACGTCATTTACAGAAGCAACCGTAGAGACGTATGCAATGATGCAGATGTACAGTTACTTCCACAACACATTACCAGGGTTATGAAATCACATATTACTAGGTAAGCACTAATTGTGTAAGAATAAGTCTAGTCACGGCACTGCTACGGACACTTTCGCCGCAGTTTATAAGTTACACTTAAACACCAACCGTGAACCGTATTGTATTTGATGTGAATGATCTCATTCACTGCGCCCCAATTGCCCGTTCTACCGTACCGCCTATGGTATTGTCACTTTCGTCGCCGCTCTACTAATTATGTACATTATTTACTTTATCTATAATCCCGCCCATCTAGTCCTCCCGGTGAAACTATACGCTACTGCGATCACGAAGGTTTATTCAATATTAGTTACTATTATTAAGTGAGCGTATATTATATTAGATGTGTACTTTTATTAATTTATTTTTTAATATGGAAATTGCAAGTAATATATTGTATATGTACATATTTTGCATACTAAACATAGCAATAATTTAAGAAAGAGAGTACATTAATTAAAACAAACTTGATGCTATTAAAAAAAATGTAAAAGGCTTTAAAGTTTGAAAAGGAAAAGTTAATCCTTTGAAAATAACTTTCATAAATGAAAAAGATTAAAGAGGAAAAAAATAGGGAAAGCGTTAAATGATAAAATGAAAAATATATATAAATCAAAAGAATAAAAAAGCGAAACGAGGATTTGTGTGCAGCCAACAATTGTGAAGGAAACAGGAAAGATCTGACAAAGTACAGTACCATAGAACTAAAATTAATGTAGGTACGAAAATTGACAAAGAAAAGTTGAAAAAATGAAAGATCGTTAGAAATTTACGTCTAACGATTGGTGCTCTTTTATATTAACATACTTATCATGTATAAGTATCTGTATACATCTATTATATCACTTATTTGATAGTTTTATGGCCATATTAAAACGATTTTAGAAGTATTACTTGCATTTAATTATTTTTCGCAAACGTTTTTAGTAGATGACAAGTTCTAGCATACATATGTTGGATAATGCAATTTTTGAAGGCCACAGTTGCGAATCATGCCTTAGGCAACAACGATGGATTTCATTTCGCACAAATGCATTCAATATTGGTTACACGAATACAATTTTTAAGTTGCACAATAATATTCATCAGTAGTAGTGTCTATCTTTAAAGCATTAAAACTTTAGGATAATCCCATAGCAGCATATCTATTTTAATGGGTGCCGAAGCTTTAAAATCTTTTCGAAGAAATTTATTATACTACCGTCACCTCATTGTCTCTCTTATTGATTTGAAATCTTATATTAGCTTGTATTCAGAAAACATGGTGTTTCTATTATTAAAAATATTCCATAAATATATATGAAGAGGAACGAATGTAAAGTTCCATGAAATTCTGTTGGAGAAACCATATTTAATGAGTTTTCGGGGTCCAATACGTACTTAAACGACAATTAAAATACTAATGACTTGTCTTATATTTTGTAACATAAAATACAATTGTTTGCAGACAAGTTCATAATACTTCAAGCAGACGATAGTGGAGACCTACTAAATATAATAGTAACGAGCTCTCATTTGAAGGAATGGTATCGAAGATAAATATAATCAAAAACTAATTGAAGATAAAACAAAAATAATAAATTTTTTATCAAGGAATGAAGAAGACGCTGATGTACATAGGAATGGAACAGTACTAACATCTACAAATCATATTTTTTTTTGGATTACATTGTATTTAAAGATCAATTGGAAGCAACTCATCAACGATCTTTAGAAAACATTGATTATATGATATATATTACGTTCGTTATAGTTGGTGAAACTGAAACAATTGCTTTTTATTATAGATATTTTATTCAAGAGTTAAATATGGAATTTACTTTTAATTAATTCTGTGGACGCACCTAGAATATTCGAATTTTAAGAAGCATGCATACGGGCAAAATATATAAATTACAAAGAAGAGAATCACGTGTGGAATTCTTCAAACAGAAGAGAATATTTACATTATTCCGTATTTCGTTTTTGAGAGCTTGCGTTTTGTTAAAAGTCATTATAGCGAACTATTCAGTAGTTATGAAGTAAGTCATCTCCACGATACACGTAAAAATAGACGAGCAAGATTAAAAATTCCTCAAACTACAAAGCTGGTGTACATGAAGGTGTGGTGACACAGATATTAAAAATGTACAACAATTTGCCAGCAACATATGCAAATTTAAATAAGAAAGTTTAAAAAATAATTAAATAGTTTTATGAAGAAATGTATTTTATAGTATCCAAGATTACTTTCAATCCGAATTTACATAATTTGTATAATAATAATAGTAATAATAAATTTTATTTCTAAAATAATGTGCATACAGTACATATCATTACATATAAGAAAATAGCAAACAATACATACTCATACTACTCATGCTAGAAACACGTCTCAATAAGAAAAGAAGATGTTATAAATTTGGACATACTCGTAGAAAGTCATTTATACAATAACAATTTATCGTAAGCAGCTATCACTTAAAGTTGCTTTTAAAAATAGAGAAGTTGATAGAAGAGGTGATATTTCTAATGCAAAGTGGTAATTTATTGTGTAATTTACATCCCATAAAATAGGTTCATTTTTGGAATATAGATTTTGGAACACCCTGCCCACGTGCGAGGGTAGCCGTTTATATTTCGGGAATAGCATACAAAAAAAAATTATTATCGAAAATAGTCTTATTGCTTTTCGAAATATTGTCCTTGAAAATCAATGCAATTTTGCATTCGTTTAAACCAACCCGAAAAGCATTGCTGCCACTGTGAAGGCGGTATCTCGAAAATATGAGTTTTGAATGCCTTAACTGCATCTTTCGGCATAGAAAACCGTTGACCATGAAGTTTATTCTTCACGTGTGGGAACAAAACGAAATCACAGGGTGCTAGATCAGGGCTGTAAGGCGGATGGCTCATCGATTCAATGTCTTTCCCGGTCATATATTCAATTGGTTGAGCCGATCTGTGAGAGCCCCCATTGTCATGGTGGAGAATGATCTATCGTTTTCGGTTTCTTTTCCTTATTTCTTCGAAAACTTTTGACAAACAAATAGTTGTGAACCATTCGGAATTGACCGTTCTACAACTCTTTAAAGGCATGGTTGCAACATGACCGGTCTTTCCGAAATAATAGACGACCATTTGTTTTGATGTGTTTGGTCTTGGCTCATCTTGGAATACCCACACAGTCAACTGCTGTTTACTATCTGGCTCATACGTATAGATCCAAGATTCATCGCCAGTGATGACTTTATAAATGTTCTTTGGAGCACCGCCATTGTATTTTTTGTGCATTTCTTGGCACCAATCGATGCGAGTCCTTTTTGGAGCGGTTGTCAAATTATGTGGTTTCCAACGTGAACATAGCATCTTAACGACTAAATGTTCATGGAGGATCTTATGCACGCTGGTGTTACTAATACCTAGAGTTGCCTCGATCTCACGGAATGTCACATGATGGTCTTGCATTATCAATTCAGGCACTGCATAAATGTTTTCCGACACAACAACATTTGTGGGACGACCTTCACGAAATTCGTCGTCCAAAGAACGTTTGAATTCACTATACCAACAATATACTGTAGTTTTCGATGGTGCTTCATCACCGTATAAAGAATTCAGCTCGTCGATGGATTCTTATTGAGATAATCCACGCCGAAAGTTATGCAAAATATATACATGAAAATGTCCGCGAGTTAATTCCATTTTTTTGCTGACATAAAATTTTCAAGTTACTGTCAACAATAGAAACAGCGACCGGATAATAAAACTATCAATATAAATATATTGTCAAAAATGACAAACTTCACGATGCAATCATCAGATCGGAGGCAACACTAACAGTGTTGTCAGTTCCCGAAATATAAACGGCCACCCTCGTATCTTCATTGGCATGTCAATATCTAATGTTTTTGTTGTTGAATAAATATTATTATTATTATGAAAATTTGTGATGAGCAAATAATTCCCGGGAGATTGTATTTTTATTCAAAGCTTTTTCATCCATTCTTTTATTATTGAATATGAAGGAGATTATTCTCATACACAAAATTTAAACATGGCCTAGTTTAATATCGCGTCTGAACTTTATTCGTTCTTCAACAATCCGTATTTAATTTTTGAACTTGCAACATCATGTGCTAATAATTAGAGTCGCCGGTAGTCGGAACGTGTGCGCTTAGTTAATTCACAGAGTGAATTTAGAACATTGCGTTAACTAAGTGAGAAATGTTGTGGTATTTGTTTCATTGCTGCTTTCGCGTATAACGTAATAATGTCAAAAGGTAATGATAATACTACATTTAGTAGAGAGCGTGATGTGTGGAAATTCATAAAAGAATTCCCAGGCTTTAAGTATAAACTAAAAAGCAATTTTGTAAATTCTTCTCTACAAACAATCCCAAATGGAATTACCATCTCGAGTCACATTACAAAATTATGTAGGCTCTGGTACGTGATAAAATTGAATACAGTATTAAATCCGATTTAAATAACAAAAAATGTGGTTATGTTTAGATGAGATTACAGACCGTCAAAAAAACCTGTTGTCAGTGTTTTAATTATGAACACTAGATTCTTTTAAACCGTCGGTGTCATTGTTACTAGCTAATAAAAGATTAGGAAAATTAAAGCAATATTAAGCACTAAATACATTGACCAATTTTCAGCTCTCAATAGGTCGAATGTTATGGCAAATGATGCCGAAACTATGTTATTCTCTTAAAAATAAGTACAGTAACTTAACACACGCATGCTTTACATCTTGTAGCAGAAACTATTGGAAACTGTTGTTCAGAAGTAAATGATTTAATTGCTTGTACAAAAACCATTTTCATAAAACTCCTAAACGAATTCCGGAATTTCACAAACAATATCCCAGCGTTCCTGAGCCATCACGGTCAATTCTTACACGTTCAAGAACAAGGTTACAGACAGCGTTTTATTATTCTAGCATTTTCAGTAAATAAATAGTTCAATTTTCTAATTTAATCTGAAAGCAGCCGGAACTATTGAAGAAAGTCGGAAAGAATTTGAAGAAATCCCAAGTATTTACAGATTTATAAACTATTCACAAGTACAAACGAATATTTGAAACGACAGGCAAATTTGAAAATCCTTCATTGCCGTTAGTGGAATCTCTGCAAATACCTCACAGTTGAATGCCATAAGTGGTCAAAAAAATTATCTAGTTATAGAAAAGTTGAAGTATTTTAAATAAAGGTTCAGGTTTTATGAGAATAAGACAAATTCTCATAAAACCATCTCTTGTTTTTTATACATAGATTGGCAATAATGACACACAAAGGTGTGTATTACTCTTGCCTAAAGCCATAAAATAAATTTTCATAGAATTATCAGATTCTCTAAGTCTACTACAACTTAAACTTCATTGGTGGTTAATTCTCTTGGAAACATATAGTATTGATGAGTGTCTGAATGCACAATAATACTGTTCTTTTTTTTGGTTTCACGTATATTGAATTTTATATTAAGAAATAAAAATATATTATTATCATTATTATTATTGTACAAATATTACATCATTAGATGCGGAATGATCGTTTTCTATGTATAAGATTTTTTTATCGCTGAGTGAAACATTTTTGCTGCCAGAAGCATGCTGCCAGAGCGGAAGTCATCGGTACTGATAATGTTTCATAGAAGAGTAAATTTTTCGCAACTTTTTATATATTATTAAAACTTATCTTACTACTCTCTACTAAAAGTATGAATAAGGCTATTGATTCAGTTTCGCTTGATAAATAAAAATTTACGCTACCAGTACACACCATTTAGATGTTTATTATCGTTTAATCCATTTAAACAGTTATTTAATTAACACTGGAAGGTGATTTTGATGGAACCTGTGGTTGATTAACTTGATCACTAAGGTTGCTATATAACACCTCTCCACATTAATTTTCGTAATTCTGTATACGTATTTCTACAACTAAGTTGTCATCATCAGCAGATAAATTCAGCAGAGTGTGCGTCTTGGCTTTCATCGGTACGGATCGTGTGCTAGATTAATTATTTCGTACGGGTATTTATTACTGTAGTTCTCCAGGTGCAACATTGCTTAATTTATCTGCTGATGATGACAACTTAGTTACTAGGAAAATTAATGTGGAAAGAGGTTATATAGCAACCTTAGTGATTAATTAACACTATACTGAAATGCACAAATATTTTACGAGATTTAAGCCAGAGTTACAATTATTACGTAAATCCTGTTACACGCATTTACTCGACTTCATTAACACAATATTAGTAAATAAAATAGATATTAAGTTAGATAAAATCGACTAAATATTTAATATTAGGATCAAATGATACATTAATTAACGTTAACTGTGGAACTAAATATTTAGAAGTTCATTTTATTATATTTAGAATGAACAAAGTTTGCAAATTAATCGATAAAATCGTGAACACATGCACACTAAAACACATGTCGTAAGTTGCTTTCATGTCGGACACATCACTAACCTCAATTTTGTATTAAATTTTAATAATCGAACCTGTAATTACATGTTTAGCTGATTGATTTGTTGTAGAAAATTGCTATAATTTGAAAACCATAATTAACATTAAATCTACCAACGTGTGAGTTTACATTTACGGTAAAATTTCGTCTATCACATATATTATTAAATTTAATACCATTATTAACTTCCGCTTAGAGCAAAATTATTTACATTAAACTTCTACCTAAAATTATAATCCCCATATATCCGACAACTTTTTGTTGATCACATTAAATATTTTCCTGCGATTGAAACTCTATGTAATAAGAAGCACGATTTTGAGTTTTTCTATTTTAGCAAAATCTTAATTTAGAATATAACTGGTAAAGTTGATAATAAATCTAGGATAATGTGCATAATATGTGGTTTATTCGTGGCGTTCCGGTATGTTTGAGCTTAGCTTCCATAATATCTGTTGTTTAGTTTGAAAGAGTTTCGTTTTACACAAAAAAAATTGTCCATTCTTGCAATTGCCACCTTTTTCTGTAATTACAAGACGGGGATCATGGATAAACACATGTAGATTTTAATCGCAAAATTGTGCCAACCTACATAAATGACGCTCAGAGTATTGTTGAATATAAAGAACTTCTACAACTTCAGTGTCTTCGGCAACAATTGAAATGTATTGAAATTCATTTATTATTTGTAACGGATGGGAATGTAATAACTGGGTTGCTGTAATCAACTTGTTTGACGCCCGCTCTTTTCCAACTCCCATTCTGAGGCTGGACAAAACTGTTCTTAACCCTTACTATCTTCTTCTGGGCTTCCGGGATGGAACCGCGTCACTGATATACAGTTTCAGTGCGATAGACAGTAGCAGTAGTCGAGCCCTAAAGATGTCCCATACGAGTGGGTACGGAACGTCGGCAGTTATACCAGTGACGCGGTTCCAGCCCATAAGTCCAGAAGAAGATAGTATGGACCAGGACCGCGGAAGTCTACGTACCAGATGTTCTTAAGCCTCTTTATCTCCCGTTTTTATTGTGAAATGTGTAGTAGTGACTCACCACCCAAATCTTCAATAGCTTGATCTCAACCCTTTAGTGGATTGATCCTCACATGGAATTTGTCCTATCAACCTCACATGGAATTTGTCCTATTAACCGTAGCCAAACCCGCGAACTGGCATACTTCTAGCGGTCGATCTTGAAATTCTACCTATCCCGATTACTGGATATTCAGATTCTTCTGCTCTTTTCGAAGTATCTGCGAGATATTCTGGTATTTTTGTAAAGAGGGAATACTCAAATCCCTATGGAATTATTCGTTGCGCATACACCAAGGAACCTTGGCAATAAGTCTGATAACTCTATTCTACAGGGTCTCCTAAATTCAAATGGGTATCTTGGCCACAGTGCTCTATTCTTAGGTCGCGTATGTAGGTATTGTCTGGAAGAAGAATGTATAGACGTTTGTTCCTTATATGGACTACTGCGGTATAAAAGGGAAGGAATGATATTTCTGGTCGATATGAACAAGAATTTCCGTGTCTGGATCTGTTTTTTAAAAGTCAGCCTGGAGTTAAAGTAGACACCCAGACACTTTACCTCGGATATCCAGGCAACCCAGGTCTCAACCATCAAGGTACTATTGTAGAGCGGACATAATTTCCTTGTTATTCTAAGGTCCTGACGTTTGCTCACCATGATTTAATTAAAAATCTCCAACAAACCGCTTAGGCATCTCTTGCATTATCTACGTGTCTCTAGAGTATTTCTTTACTCAGCGAGGAAGTATATAAACAAAATCCTCGAAAGATACGGGGTGTATATTATAAAGGCCAGCAAGGATTCTTGTAGAACACCAGCCTTGGTCAGTCTGATCGCCAACATGCTTTCATTCAAACTTGCAAACAAAGATGGATATATGATTTAATCAATCTCACAATGACAGGAGTAAACCCCATGACGATCATCTTATGGCACAATCCATCGTGTCACACGGAGTCAAAGGCAGCGACGATGTCGAAAAACACATGCCTTCGACATATAATATGCCATGAGGTTGGCTAACATTGTGAATTGGAAACCAAACTGTTTGGCGGGAAGGATGTTTCTTTAGTCCGTATTTTGATATCTTCTTCTACCTTGGAGAGAGGCGATAGGAGAGTTATAGTCGATAATTATGGGGAATTGTGGGTCCTTCGACTGTTTGAAGACGTTAACTATCTTAGCTGTCTTTCAGATAATACGATAGCAAGTGCTCGTCAACAGTTTAAGTTTATTGAAATTTACTTGTAGTTTGCAGTAGATTGGAATAGATGCGAACTGGGTTACGGTGCACAATTTATTTTACACATGTTCTTTGGCAATTAATGTTTAAGAAAAGAGAGAAATTTAATACAAAGTAAGCTTTTTAAAATTAATTTTTTTTCGGCTCCTTAAAAATTGAAAAAATAAGAAACGAATATAAAATTGATTATAATTCAATATTAGGATTATTTTTATTTCAATAAAATTGTTGAAAGGTGATAGGCGTACTTCGAAGTTAAAATTTGATGTAAATGAAGCCATAGGTACAGATAAAAATTCGATTTTGTGGTGGTTCACTGCACATAAGAAGAAAATGCGTGAAATTACCCAATTCGTATTATAAACAGATTAAACTCACTCCATTATGCAAAGTGGTTTAAAAGCCATGGTTCGATCGAGCGCGCATATTTTTTTTCATATTCATACATATCGGAAAACTGGAATGCTCTAAAGTTCACCGCAAACGAAAATTTAATTTAAATATTCCACTTTAAATCTCAATTTCGTTGTTCGACAGTCTAAAAGCGACAACTCACTTTTAAAAAAAGTGTTTACACTAGTACTGGTTAAATAAATTTGTTCAATTGGGCATTGCTAGTTTTACAGGCTTTTCAATGTAGTAAGATAAATAAAAAGTACATACGCAAAATAAATTGTCATCAAAGAGCTTCTAACTCAGTGGTAATTTCGAATTGCGTTGAAAATATATCTGCTTTTTTATACAAGTTCGTAACCTTTACAAAACTAACTAGGATATATACGGGGCAGATTCAACTTCGCTCTTAGTTTATTATTTGGAAGTTGGTGGCCATGATGCCATAAATATTCTTTTGCAAGATTTACTTACGCCTGAAGTTAATATTCCTTAATTACAGTCTGTGTCACGAGATCGTATGAACGATTACGTCTAAATCTAGGTTTACGTAAAGACACAAATTGGCAAACAAATCGGTCAACTAATCGCGCCTTTATACAAACAGTTGTATAGAATTGCCGTTATAGTTGACTGACATGTTAGTGTCGGTTCCAAGATCCACATGTTAAGTCGATCTTGTTTCATCAGCAAATAAACAATAAGCAAGATGCGTGAATCGACGCAGTGTTAGTGTATTAGAAAACGAAAGAAACATGTAAAATAGTATTGTTACGCTTTGCATACATTTAATAATTTTTTTATTATGCCTTTAAAGTTTCCTTTTTTTTAATACAGATGGACTTTCAAACTCTACAAATTACTAACTTAGATAACCTTTGTGTCTTTCTCCATTAATAGTGGATTTCTTCATGAGTCATTTTGAAGTTGAAATTAAACAATGTTGTATATTTTCTAAGAGTATAAATTAGATAGTTTCGATTTCTGAGACACACAAGAGTAATTTAGAAGTTATGACAGAGAAAGAAAATACAATAATAACAGTTTACCTTTCTTAGATACCTTAATAATTACAAATAAATATAAAATAGATATTGTTACCTCCTAAAAAGAAACCAAAGTTAATATGTATCACGGCGGACCCAATAGCGCAGTAGCATGCAACAATAGCTTCTTTCAACTATCTAATTAATCGTTGGCTAAGTTTCCCATTAACAAAAAAAGCAAGATATAAAATCGTTTTGATTCGGAAATAATCATGAGATTAAATTGAAAAGTTAAACTTAAAAACGTCAATCTGCGATATCACTTGTTTGTCACCTCAAAACAATCGCGACGAACAAATTTAGAAGCTTATCGTTTCACCCAGTTACAAACAACTTTTCAATATTCGTGAGCTTTGCTGCATCCTGTATAATATATCTTAGCATTGTATAAAATAATTTTTACGAGGGTAGCCGTTTATATTTCGGGAACTGGCAACACTGTTAGTGTTGCCTCCGATCTGATGATTGCATCGTGAAGTTTGTCATTTTTAACAATGTATTTCTACATTTGTAAAGTCGTCACAGGTAATGGGTCTTGCATCTATATGGAGTCTTGGATCTGTATGAGCGCGATAGTAAACAGCAGTCAACTGTGTGGGTATTCCAAGATGAGCCAAAACTAACAAAAGTTGTTCGCGCTCGAAACACATCAAAACGTTGCAACCGTGCCTTTAGTAAGTTGTAGAACGGTCAATTCCGAATGGTACGCAACTATTTGTTTGCCAAAAGTATTTGAAGAAATAAGAAAAACAAACCGAAAACGACAGATCATTCTCCACCATGACAATGCGAGCTCTCACAGATTGGTTCAAACAATTGAATATTCGACCGGGCAAAACATTAAATTGATGAGCCATCCGTCGTACAGCTCTGATCTAGTACCCTGTGATTTCTTTTTGTCCCCACACGTGAAGAATAAACTTCGTGGTCAACGGCTTTCTATGCCGGAAGAGGCAGTTGAGGCATTCAAAACCTATGTTTTGGAAATACCGCCTTCACAGTGGCAGCAATGCTTTTCGGAATGATTTAAACGAATATAAAAGTGCATTGCTTTTCAATAAGAATATTTTGAAAAGCAATAAAATTATTTTTGATAATATTATAAAAGATTTTTGTTTGTTTGTTATTCCCGAAATATAAACGGCTACCTTCGTAATGTAGAAGATGATTTATAGGATTGCTCTCTGGATGTTAGTTTAATTTCAGTTTAACTTGACTTGTGTAACTAACTTATTCTTAACAAAAAGCATTTATTATCATTTCAGACAGATTGTGTAAATAAGTGTTACTAAAAATAATCAATATTTTTTACCAAACATCACTTTTTTTGCTTACATTGTATTCACCAGATTTCGCTTTCGGCGATTATTATTTATTCCATAAGATGCTTTTGGAGATCAAAGGAAAGCATTTGGCGCTGTTATTGGTGACATTCAAGGGCTAGCCACTAGAAATCTTGACAGCGCTGCAATCAGTGACATAAAAAAGTTCTCTGATCTACTTCTTAAACATGCAAATCCTACACACGAAACTGAATATTTCGAATAAATATAATTTTTTGCCAAGATTTCTCAACCATATGTGCTTTCGAAACAGGGGATGTAGCTTTGTTAACACTAAATCCCATACCACCAGACCTTTTGAAAGGAAAGATTATGCTTTGCGTTTTATCATAATAGCAGAGAATTTCACGAACAGTTATAAACCTCAGAATAGTTGACATTATACGCATTACAAAGGTATAGTATAAACGTGCTTTTCAAAATATGAAATACGTAGCAGGTGTTGGCATTATATATTTTTCGCAAAAACAACATAAATACTTTTCAATGAGAATGATTTTTTTTTATATCAATACTTTGTTCGCGTAACATCACATGTAAAAGGAAAATCTTCTCATCGCAAAATACGTCTTTTATATTATCCGTGGAACTTTACGTTTCAAATATAATTCCACTACACGAAATCCTCATATCCTTGGGTGATACTCGATAAAATAGAAAACGTGACATGCAGTTACTTTGAAGTTTTATGTTCCCCATTTTTATTTCTATAAGAGACCGTTATTGACTCTTAGTTGGGACATGGATGGCACAAAAGTAATTACTGGGTTCTTTTTTTTTCTTTCAAGTCGTTCAAACGGTTTTCATAAATTAAAGTGCGATTCGGAAATCAATACTCACGCGCGATATTAAAAACTATTCAATACTCTACTAGGAAAATTCCGAACGTTATATATGTATACAGTGAGATTTTTTGAAAATGATCACTTGAAATACTCTAAAACGAGAATAAAAATTTTCGAAACTCACCTGTTTTTATTTCACAAACTAACACGGGAATAAAAATTTCCAAAAACTCATCTACTTTTATTGCTTATTAAGGGAGATACGTTTTAACCTATTCATCACACTTTTGTTGTTCATACCTGCGCTCCCAACCCAGCCCCCCGAAAAATTTAAATGGAATGATATATTGTTTGGTATCTCAAATGAAAGCTTATTCTCCAAAGAAAGCGTTATTGTACTTTTCAATATATTTAGGAACTGGAAAATTAAAAGTTTGGTTAACATTACGAAACCGACAATAGGTCTTCAAATATCTCGACAGGCGTTGGCAATAACATAATTCTCAAGTGTTTCTTTACATTTAGAATAAATAGAACCGAAGAAATATTTTCAAGAACTGCTCAAAATGAACACAACAGTAAAGTGGATTTTGGAATTCTTGGCTTATTTGTTGAAAAGCTTCTTGTTGAATATTTCTCTCGTTAATAATTTGTTGACACAAATCGTTCAAATCTATTGATTGAACAGATTTTAAATGGCCTCAAAGAAAGAAGTTAAAACTTGACAAGTCCGCTGACTATGTGGAGGCACTCGATCGTTCCGCGACTACCAATCTAGTGATTTGTAAATTTTAGTTTTCAGTTATGATCGTTTCCAGTAAGATGCGATAGAGCACCATTTATGGCATGCTTGTTTTTCAGGATGTAACAGAAACTTACGTATGTCTTTCCTTAAATGGTAATTATAGTTGGCCATGACTTCATTACAAGGCTTATTTCTTTCCTGATTTTGCATATATAACGTTTAGTATGGTTTATCTTTTTAGATTTTTTATTATACTGTGAGTAATTCCATTGCTATTATTAATAGAGGAAATAATAGGCAAGTAGACTTTGCAAAACTATTTCAGCGCTGAAAAAGCAAAGGAGAGAAAAAAGATAAATGACTGCAAATGATAATAAAACCGAAAGACTTATTTATTAAGAGTAAAAAAGGGAAATGGTCATAAATAGTAACGAAATTATAAAGTTAAAAAATATATTCTGTGAAGGAAATAAACAAACGAATGAGCAGACAGTAACTAAAGGTATTTCATCTTTCAGAAAACTCTCGAAATGACTACAATTACTCCATATTCACATTTCACACCTTCTCACCATTCTGAAATGAAAGTTTCGCAAAATCTAAGGATGGATACTTCTTCATTTAACTCTAGTACAGTTACATAACTATCTGATGGGAATTAAATTTTTTTGTCAACTGTAATTGTGTAATTGCAGCTTTTATCGATAAAAACCTATTTATCTATTATTTCCTTAGTAGTAATTGCAACTCATTTCTTGTAATAACAGATTATCTAAAAGGATGTAACGCCCAGTTCAATTTGATTGATAGTACAATAAATAAACGCCCGTTTTTTTACCTTAAACGATTCATTGTTTGACATTCAGTGTACTGAAACTAGTTCAAAAAAACTAGGGAGAGTAGAGAGGTTCCCTGTGAGTATATATTTTAAGAAAAAGAGACGCCACAGTGTTGAAACCCTGAAAGCCGTTTGGCGATACTGAAGCAAAGGGGATTTACATGAATTTTAATTGAGATTATTAAATACTACGTAAAAATATCTACCAAATGCCATCTTTAGTTTTGTTCTACCCTCAATAGTTATGATATGGAAGGCAGAAAACTTCGGCAATCACCAAGTTTTTTTAAAAATACCTCAAAAAGTAGTTGACATCAAATGATAGATCGAGAAATATCAAATTCTCAAATTTCTGAGCAAATTTTGTAATTTAACCCATTCTTGTATTTTAAATACAAAGAAAATTACTCATATATGGAAATTGAAAATCAGCAGCCTGTTTATTACATTTAGATATTGTTTTTAATATTGACTAAATTTGTGATCTGAAAAAGAAGAAGAATGTTATATATATAAATATGTATTTACGTAATTCATCATGTTGTTCGTTAAATTACAATCTTCGGTATTTTCTTTTAATCCTAATACTTTTTTTATGAAAAACGAAGCTTGAACATCACAGCGGAGCTATAATTTCAGGATAGGCGCATATAAAAAATCGTCGTGGAAACAAATAATGATAAGCAAAATGCTTGTAATTTAAAGCAAAATAAATACTTGCCAGAAACACTTTCTGAATTTTCTTATTCGAAAAACAAGATGTAAATAAGAATGATTTATGAAATAAAGTAACCTGCCCTAAAATTAAAAAAATATTATGCAAATAATCATTTTAGACAATATTTATTTTCGTTCACATCGGTCTTTTATGAATACCGTTTTCTTTTCTTTTTTGGAAAGAAATTTCACTTTCCTTCTTTTTACTTTTCGCAGAATTATGGAGGCGAATTAATTAGTCGTTTACTCCGTGAAATTCTCTGTTAAAATCTCGACCTCTAAAATACGTTCTATTCGTTTTATTCACAATTACTAAGGAATGATAAGGAATTGATAATTAGTGTAATTAGTCCATGGACAAAATAATTCGAATATTTAATTGATAAATTATTAATAAGGTAAATAGCTGCTGCATAATTAATCATAATAATAACCATTTTAGAAATGTTTTAAATTACGTCCATTTTGTATTGTTTCAAATATGCAAATAACTGAGAAAATTTCAAATTTTTATATTCTAATTCAAAATAAAAAGCCTACGAATCGTATTTTATCTTTCGTTCGGTGTTAACAAAATTTTGAAGGAACTGTCTTTCTTGACTAGTACTTGCCTGTAACCAAACATAAATAACTTTACCTTCTAATTTCCTGACATCTACCTTCTTCTTTATGCTAAGTATCGAGTTAGGTTACAAGTCATTTCTGCTTGTCCTGATTGTTTATATTGTTTGATTGATGTAAAGTGTTCCATGACTTTTATACCAATTCCTCCACGTCGTATGAGGGGAAACAGTCTCTGTTAATATTTTATGTGGTGACAGCGCTCCGCACAGAACATATTCACTACCGACACTCGCGGAACTAATTTTAAAAATCACTGGTGAGACGGTGTGATACGCAAACACATCTCGCAATTTAGTCAACTGCTGACTGTGGCTTGGTGCGTCAAATTCAGATTCGTGGGATGGCCAAGGTCTAAAACAAATACTAGAACTCACAAAGGCACCTAGAGTAAACTTCTGCGAAGAGTCAATTCGTCAATCCATTCATGTATCAGTCCATTTACCCACTGATGAATCCATAAACCGATTAACCAACGAACCGATAAACCGACGAACCATGAATTAATGAACTATAGAATTAACAAATCGACGAACCGATAAGCTGACGAATCAATGAATTGACGATCCAGAGAACTGACAAATCCATGAATCAATGTATCTATTATCTGACATTCATTTTTCCACACCTTTCAAATACATTTTCCATTTAAAGTTTTACCAACTTATGAACATCAATAATAACATTTTCCAAATTTAATACAAGCAGCTGTCTTTTATCTTTAAGTCCTTGTATAACTCGTCGTGCCAAAAAATATGTCTACAATTTTCAATTCTTCCAACTACGCATTTATCACTATTAGATAAATTTCAGATGCGCTGATTATTTTTCACCGAATGGAAGCGGGCGAGCTACAACACACTATCGAGATGAGAAATGGTTTAAAAATCGCATTTCCACGAATAATTCTCGAACCGTTGCCTTTTATAGATAAGTAGTTCAAAGTCAAGCACTCTTACCACGCGCTATCTCATCGTTTAACTTATATCCAAAAGTTTCCTGTTTTTATCACTTACTAATCTTTCTCTATAATTTCTGAAGATATCTACTATAGTTTTACTTTTGTCGTGGAGGTACTCTGCTATGGAAAAGGGGAAAAAAATGGAGATTAAGAAGCATGCTCCCATATGTACGAGTGTCATCCCTTACCCTTGTCTTTATAAACTTTTTGTACCCGGAACATGTTTTTTAAGAATACTAACGATTCTTTGCTTCTTTTTAAATAAATACGAGAGTTTGGCGGGAATTGAAATCCGATTACTGACACTATCTTATAGAAAAAGTTAGCATTATATACCAATTCTGCCCCAAATGTTGCACGAATTTAAACTGCTTTCCGACGTAATCCTACAAAATCAATTCGTCGTGCCAGTCAGGAGTTACAATTGCCTACAACAACAATTTGCCGTGTTTTGAGACGTCGGTTGGTTATGAAGCCGTACAAGTTACAGTTGTTACAAGCTCTGCGTCCTGAAGACAAACGGAAACGGCATTTTATAACGAGATTCATGATGCTATTGACAATGACAACACTTTCACACAACGCATTGTGGTCAGTGATGATGCGACTTTCCATGTTAGTAGTCTAGTAAACAAGCACAATGTTCGAATTTGGGGTCTACAGAACCCACATGTAGCCATTGAACATGTACGAGATTCGCCTAATATCAATGTGTTTTGTGCGATATGCCGATCATCTGTTTACGGCATATTCTTTTTTGATAGAAACACAGTTAACGGTCAGCAGTATCTCGCTATGTTACAAAATTGGTTGTTTCCGAGGCTGCACGAAGACAACTTCGTTTTTCAACAAGACGGGGCACCCAACCCCCTCATTGGAGTCGCCAAGTGCGTGAATATCTGAATGAAACTCTACCGAGCTATTGGATTGATCGTCAAAGAGCTGGCGACTTAGCATGTCTCAGCTGGACTCCACGGTCACCGGATTTGACACCCTGTGACTTCTACCTGTTGGGTTTCCTTAAAGACAACGTCTATGTACCACCACTCCCACAGAACCTGGAAGAGTTGAAGAACCGGATCCGTACTGCCATTACATCAGTGACGAAGGCCATTCTTGCCCGAGTATAGGAGAAATTTGAGTATCGATGTGATATTGTTCGTGTCGCTGATGGAGGACATATTGAACATCAGTAATCTGAACTTGAGAGCTTCGTAAATATGTGAGAAAAGTTTCATATTCATAAGTCTTAAAGTTTAATTAATATATGCATTCGAAATACGTATATTCTTTTTGAAACACCCTGTATTTAGGCAAGACTGAACGAATATGGTTTACCGAAGATATTGTAGAGGCTTACACTATGTTGCAGATGTTTAGTCTAACTAAAGATTGTTAATACTTATCATGTGGGTGTTTAACAACAATAATAGCGTAAAATGTATTGCTTACAAGCAATTATTTACTTGATGCTTTACATATTGTACGCCTATGATATAAATCAGAATTAATACGTACTACTAATAAATAAACAAATGTATTTCTATTACAATTTTCTATTTTGTAACTCTTTGAATATAATTAATCAGTCGAGCATAAACATTTAATGATATTATAATAATTCTGTAATTGTTTTTTAATTGATTATTTGCCAGACTAAAACTAGAATTTAACCTGAAGTCAGAACACTCAAAAAACGAAACGAAAGAAAATAAAATAAATGCATTTTTGAACATAATTAAAACATCAAATGAAGTAAAGAGATTACATCATCTAGACCGTAAGTCAGGAAAGTTGATGGCATTCCTAATTACGCAAATCCCTGTAAAACATGAATTCGTATCTGAAGAAAAGTTCAATTTATCTAAAGGGCGTCTTAGGCCGTCTCTCATAATGTCTTTTCAAAAGCAATTTATCGATTGCATATAAAAACCTCATCTTCGAATTCCTTGTTTACATTATATGTTTAGCCATGAAATTTCCAATTAAGTTAGACCTTTTATACCTAGTGCAAAGCTTTTGAATATATATTTTCAAGTATGCGTATTCATTACTTTACTACTGAACTTGATAATATATACATACGAGAGTACGTATATAAATTATCAAAACTGATAAGTTTCCTAGCCTAACATAGAAGCAAGTACTTTTTTGTCAAACTCAATTTTCTTTTTCAAAATAGTCTCTCTTTGTGAATCTACTTTCCCCAGCGGTGCTTCTATCTTTTTAATCCATCCAAGTAGTACTTGGTATTTTGTTCTACAAAATAGATGTTTGCGAATGTAATGCCATGCTTATTCGATGAAAATCTTTATCCTTCGAGTGAAACTTTGAGCCTAATAAACAGAAAAATAGTCATTGCGAACCAGTGAATACGTAGATAGTAAATCAATTCGAATTACAATTTGTGAATTTTTGCCATTCTCACCACACTGAGACCGTAACGTTCCTCTGATGAATGTCTATTTTCAATAACGTTTGAATTATTGAATTAAAAATTACGAGTAAAATAACAAAGGCACAATCAGTACACTAAAATTAAATTCCCTGTGTAGATAAACATGAAAGCTCATATAATAATAAATTCTGTATTTTATTAAGTTCAGATAAGCCGATAATTTGTCGCCAAAAACACTTGTACTTAAATAATCGCATTAATAGTTACATAAATTATGAAGCAACAAACCGCAATGAGTTCTGAGCCTGCTGAAATATTAACAAATAGTTGGTTTACCGTTAATGCTTTATTGAATATATCATTAGTTATTAAAGTGCATGAAGATTACATAAAGCCCTTTCTGGTGTTTGAATATTGGAAATTTAATCCGGCTTTTCCTAGCGAAGTATTGTCCTGTTTATATTATAGTGCTTGTTCATCAGTTCACAAGAGAATATTCCGAACACATCTAGCTATTGTTCTTCAGTGAATAGGAATTAAAATATTTAATGTATTTTAGCTAACAATATTTGAACTTATAATTCAATACTGTGTTCGTTAGGTGCTGTTTGTTGAACAAAATTCTTTGGAGCAATCTTTTAGGCGAATTTTTTAATAAAGTAGCGTATTACACTGCTTCAGCAACACGGATTCTTGATTGGTTGATACAAAGTAAATACCATAGATGTAATGATGTAACGTTTATTAAAATCAAAAAACTGCATATGCGTGACGATATTTCAACGTCAAATGTTCCAAGAAACACCACTAATTATCGAATTAAGGTTTTTATTTTGTGATTGATTTTCGATTAACCCCGGTATAGTTTTGGTCTCCTTCTGGTAGAGATGTTTGCGTGTTATTGACTTTGGTTTGTTTTGTATTCTATGCATACGTGTTTGAATCACGTTCTGTTTTTTGTATCATTCCCGCTTTTTATTTTATTTGTGTACAGTTTTACGAATGGACAAAATAGATTAAACTAATTTTGCTGAGTTGAGTTCTATTGTATTTTACAATGTATTTTAAAATTAAAATTGAAAGTTATATATACAATTATTTTGAATCATCCAGTGTATGACTTCTTTTAGTTGTAAGTATTAATAATTGAATTTGTAATTGCCACAACTGTTGGTGTCCATTTGTAGCACACTCCTGAGGAAGCTGCAAAGGATTGGCAGCGAAATATAGAATATTGAAAACTAAAATTGTTTGTGTCTCTATTCAACAGATCAATATACCTGATAATAGTTACGTTTAAGATATATATATATATATATATATATATATATATATATATATATATATATCTTAGGATCCGTATCACGACATTACAAGGTAAGGTTCAGAGCATTGTTCCATTTAGTGTCTTCCAAGAATATAAATGTAGATTAAATGTTGCGTTCAATAAGAGATATAATACAGTCAAATTTAATAATTTCAAGAAATTCAGTTTATTGAGAGGTGCATTAGTGGAGAAGAATTTATTTGTGGACAATTCCAATTGGTTTAAGAACATATCTAACACAGACATTCCAAAAGACAGCTGATTTCTTATCCTTGGGTCCTAAATTTGCACTTTCACCTGACATTAGTGATATTAGCGTTAACAAATTACTAGCGGATGTTGAGGGCATAGTTGATGAGTTGCCGGATATGGTAAAAAATAGTACAAGAGCAAAAATTACTAACAACATTACCAATTTTACTTTAAGACAACATAGTCTCAAGCAACAGACTCCTTATAAATACATTTACTCACGAACCAAAAAATTTCTTAAACAAAATCCCGAATTATACATTTTACAAGCGGACAAGGGAGGTTGTACGGTTGCATTAAGTAGAAATGATTATACAGAAAAAACACTACATATTTTAAACGATAATAGCACTTATTCTAAATTAAAAAAAGATCCTACATATAAGACACAAAGAGAATTGAATAGTCTAATCAAAACAATGAGCAATAATAATAATATTACAGTAGAAACGGCCAAAATTCTTACAACGTATAACTTCGTATCACCAAAATTGTATTGCCTTCCTAAGATTCATAAACCAGTATACCCTTTGAGACCCATAGTCAGCTCTATTAATTCCCATACTTATAATCTATCTAAGTTCCTATCGAATGCCTTTACAGAAAGAACCAACTACATCAAAGATACCTTCACGTTTGTTAACACGGTGGAGCAACTTTCTTTACCCAACAACCATGTTCTGATTTCCTTAGATGCAGTTTCCCTGTTTACTAATATCCCTTTACAGTTAGTCAAAGAAATATTAATATCCATATGGGATTGGATAGAACCTTACTGCATGTTAACAAAGAACAATTTCATAATTTTAATAGAATTCATATTCAATAATAGTTATTTTAGCTTTAATAATACATTTTATTCCCAAAATTTTGGAACTCCCATGGGCACACCAATTAGTCTAATTTTGGCATTACTTGTGTTGGATTATTTGTTAGACAAAACTATCCCGCAGTTACCTTTCAAACCCGGTCTCATGTTCAAGTACGTTGATGATATTATTTGTTCTGTACCGCACAATATGGTAGAGGAAACTCTCTGTATTTTTAATTCTATGGATAAACACATTCAGTTCACTGTAGAAACAGAAAAAGAAAGATCTGTTCCTTTTCTAGACACTTTGGTTATAAGATCACCTGACAATAGAATTAAATTGAACTGGTATCAAAAACCCACGGCTTCTGGCAGATTCATTAATTATCGTTCTCACCATCCCAATTCCCAAAAATTTAATACTATAATATCCATGAGAAACTGAATCCTTCACATCTCGGATCCAGAATTCATAAAAGAAAACTTGAACCATTTATTAAAAATTTTCATCAACAACGGTTATCCTAAACCTCTACTAAAACACTTGATATTTAGTAAAAACAACAATTTTTATGATAGACCGCAAGATGATAAGTTACATTCAGAAAGTAAATACAAAAAGTTACCATATGTTGAGCCATTAACTAATCAGTTAATTAAAATATTAAGTAGCACCAATATCTCTAGCACAATAGTGAAATACAATGTTAAAAAAATTAAAGATATCTTCACAAAAGTCAAAGATAAAATTCCCTTGTGGTCAAAGTCGAATGTGGTGTATAGACTATCTTGCAAAGACTGCTCTGGATGTTACATAGGTCACACATCACAATCTATAAAACAAAGGGTGACTCAGCACATGAGAGATTGCAAACTAGGTAAGAACTCGTGTGCCTTGGCCACACATGTAAAAAATAAAGATCACAATTTCGATTTTAATAATCCGGTCATTTTAGAGATAGAGAGTAATTACAAGAAAAGAATATTCTTGGAAATGGCTCACATCTGTAAACATCCTAACACCATTAATTATAACTCTGATATAAACCAATTAAGTACTATTTATTGTAATTTAATAGAATGAAAATCAGTTCACACGGATCAATTCTTCACCACATTCATATATTTTTTGTTTTTGTTATGCACCTCGTATATTAGTTCTTTTAAAATCTAGCATTTTTCGGGGAAAAAAAGGTTCCCCCTTTTAGGATTTCACACGTAAAATGATTTACTTTCAAATGTAAATTATTTGTGTAACATGCTCTGACCTTTACTTACCACTGACGCTAGTACAATAGTTTATAACTTTATTTATTAGTATTTAGTATGACAAACCACATTTTAATGTTTTTAAAGAATTTTTTAAATTAATCTAGTTTTTGTAATATAAAGATAATAATTGTGAGCATGATTAAAATATTGTACATGTTATTGTTTTTTAGAACTCCCGAGGAAGCTATAAATTTATAGCGAAATATAGAGGATAAAACAAATGATTGTTTTTTAATTTTTGAATTTTCTTAACAGTTGACCGAATACCCGACGAATTTCATTGATTTGGATTATCTTATAACGGTCGACCAAAACACTTTTAGCTAATTTTATATATATATATATATATATACATATATATACATATATATACATATATATACATATATATACATATATATACATATATATACATATATATATATAATTACTATATGATTACAGTTTTAAGTGGTGTTACTTAAATTTCAATAATAATGATGTGTAACATTGCAGAATAATTCAGGAATACTTCATATATATTGCATACTATATGTATATTACAATCTTCAGATATTTAAGGAATATCTCAGTAATACAAACAAAATTACTGAATATTACTAACTTTATGATGCGTAAAAGAAAGAAAAAAGGACTATTATCTATCTACAGTACCAATGTTATGTGTTCATTATTAATTCAGTGATATAAAAAAAAGCTTGGGTGCTAAATAATAATTGCATGGACCTAACCTTGTCCTTTACGCATTCCTGCCGTCGCTAGGTGGACCTTGGTTCACGCATAGGCGGAGAAGCCGACAGGATGATAAACACGAACACGGTAACACAGACACTGAAAAGAAAATACAGAAATAAACCCTAAAAGAACACATCTTAATCAGAATACGTACATATATGCAAATGACACTAATGAAAAACATACCTTTGTCTTTTCCAAGCGGTCCGATTTTCCAGTAGACGGGGGAAGTAACCACGCGCACCTGCAGCTTATCTATCGGCGCAGCGAGAGTGGGGCTCGATATGCGTCCCACTCCCACTACATTCGTACATGCAGATATAATAAAAACTCTAAACATGATAATACTTGTTTTTTTGCGGCTTGCATAAAAAACTCTACTGAATAAGAAGTTAACACAAAATAAGCATAAACTAAATGCAATATTTGCGATGAAATAAACGAATATTTGAGAATATACGAACGCGACATTTGACGAAACTAAATCGAAATAAAACGTTACACAAATGATATATGAACATACATAAACAACCAAATATACAGACTATACAGAGTTTTCGAAAAATTGAAATAAAATATGCGGAAGATGGGAATCGAATCGTAACAACCGATTTTGTTCTATAATTTTTAATCGTTTGTTTCCACTTTCTAAAAAGAAAATATGCCAAAATTACAAGACATATTTCATCTATTACTTCAGTAGCCGTGTATTTATACTTGCCTACTTTTATGACACTGAAACTAAGTCACGGGAATTTTTCGATATTTCTAAAAGTGAAGAATTTATTCTGAAAAATGAAAGCTTCATAAATGAGAAGTTTCAATCTGAACAGTTGTATAATATTATCTTAGTGGACAAACTATGAAGATTAAGCAATGTGTGGTTTAGAAAAATAGTGAAATGCTGGAAATTTTCTCTTTTCAATTGTGTGGTTGTCTGTCCACAAAAAATACAACCATAAACAAATTTATGGTAAGATACTGCCTTATCATGCCAAGGTCTTGGAATTGAATCAGAAGGCAACGCGCCTGGAAGATTTTTTTTAGCTCCCCTTTTCATATAAGGTGAATGTAAATACACAAATATCTTATGTCACCCTAAGTTACTGGGGGATGTAAAGGCAAGGATTATTATAAAAAATATGTTTCAAAATACAATTCGTATTATAGTTTGAAGTCGCTAAACTTAGTAATAATTAATGGAGATGTTTGGTTTTGCCGGCAAACAGCAACACGTCCAGTACAGTTCGGTTGGCATAGGTTGGAGTAATTTTATTTATAGCTATATCTCGCGATTGTGTATTAGTTCATTCGGCGGGCTTTTAGAGGGTGTAGCCCTGGATAAATTAATCGTACGCAAGCGAGCGAAAAAGTTTTGGAAGGACTACTAATGCTGACTGGTGCATAGCAATTTGTTTGTCAGAAGTTATTCAATAATGGCATGAAAAAAAAACGATGTCATCGTATCACCACTTGTAATCACAAAAGAATTCTCACGCAGCCGGTGAAAGACGAAGGCGAAAATCGTCAAATTAGTATCCTGTTACTTATAGTTTTAATTTATCGTTCTGTTTCTTTCGGTTATCGTTCAGCAAGAACAGAATATATGAATAATAATAATGTAATAACTATATCTACATGTGTAGCAATTAGAGATGTAAAATTTAGTTACTTTTCGATACTTCTAACAAATCGATACCCTGATACTTGTACTTTTTAATCTGAATTCCAACTGAATACTTTCATTCGTTGTGCAGTTGAAACTGATAGTGTGGGTACATATGGATAATATTGAACAAACCTTCAGATTTGCAATAACGTATAGCTTCACAGGGAAGGCTGCATAGATGCAATTATAAATTAAATAATTAATGTACGTAATTAAGTATCTTTTTATTTTTTACGCATTGTTGTATCTTCACGTGAATTCGCGGTGTAATGGCATCAGTTTACCTTCCATTGTTAATTCAGTCAAACGCCTGAGACGGAGTGAATATATATTTGTATATTTGGGCAATGAGCGATTTATATGCATTGAAATTTTATAATTGGGATTCTTATTTTAACTGCACATAATTTATCAGTTGCACGGGTACCTACATTATCTGGTGGATTTCCTAATGAGGCTTTTAGGCGATATACTATACTCAGAGCTTTATTAAAGCTTAGTTTGCTGTTTTATAATTGGACGATGAAACGGTTTCTTGTAGTATATTACTGTTTGAAGTCGCCCTTCATATTTTGTTAATATTGGCTGTGTTGACAGAGAAATGCCCTGACAGAAATTTTTAAATACGCGAGTGAGTTTGGGAGATTTAATAATAACTTGCTTGATAGAGGCTATTAATTTATCTACCTCTAAATAGCTTTTTCTAATACAGTCTGTCACGAGATAAATTGCGCGAAGCAACTATGTTACGTGAATCACACAAGATAGGTTCTTTTAGAATTTTTCTTACTCTAATCATATTTGAATCGCTATCTGTAACCATCATTACAACTTGACCTGGCGGTATATGTACGAAATTGCCCAACAGCTTTTTTTATAGTTTTCACTGTGTTCCGTGTTTATTTTTTGTACTATCTTACTGTATAAAAGAAAAGAGCAACGAAGTCTTATCACTTTTTGGAGTGCGTAGTAATACATTCACAACACAAATCTTTAGCATCTATAATTTAGTCTATCACGAGCCCTATTTTTGTAAATTATACTGTAATTGTTTGCTAATTGGTAACTTCCATTGTGGAATACATTTGCTCCAAAACTGATCATAATTATCATAGTCTACTACATGTTGGGGAATATTGTACGCAGTTAAAATAATAATAAAATCAAATACAAATTTGTGCTATAATATTTCACATTTTGCATCCAGCACGTAGGGTTTGCTCTTAATTTCTATTACAAGCCGTAATGACATACGAGCATACAATAATGTTACAAAATAACACATTTAATTATAGTTTCTGTATATTCTACAGTAGGAAAACGGTTAAACAATTTATTTACATCTGTCATAGTTAACAATCCACCTTTGCGAGCTATCTTCGCGTCACTGACATGATGTAATCCATCGGCAAAACCGTGCGGATGATTTCCATCGCTGGGTACGATTATTCGACCTTAATTATATTTCTAATTTGGCTTATTCACTGTTCGTATCAACAGAACTTTATTCTTGTTGTATTTGTATACAAAAAAAATTGAAATATTAATTTGTTCAAGGTAACTTATAGCAGCAGCATAACTGTAGATGGTGATTTAAAATTACTTTAGTGTAAAAAAACATGTTATTTTTCTTTTAACAGAAGAAACATAACATTACATTTTATCCCAATTTCCATTCTAAATGGAAATTGAAATTCCATTCTAAATAGAAATTGCAATCCATTTAGAATGAAAACTGGGATAATAGAAATAAGAAAAAAAATTGCTATTTTACAGCATATCTGCTTCTTGGCAATTTCATATCAATAGTTGACCAATAGTTCAAAATCAAATCCGCTGTTTGCTCTGTAGTAAACTACTGACTTATCACGTCGGAAGTCATGGGTTCGAGCCCGATACCTTGCTGTCCGGGAAGGTCTTTCATAATTTTTCAAAGCTCTCTATTATTGAAGTTAAGCTGTTGAGTTGGACGTAAAGGCATGGATTTATTATTATCATCATCATGATTACGTAAAATCACTGTATCCGAAAGTACATACGGAAATGTATTTCTATAAATCGATTATGGTTGAACGTTTTATTAGCGTATTGCTACAGCTTCTTTCCTGGCGCAAAGTAACCAGTAATACATATAACTGTATTTTTTTTTCTGAGCATCGGTGTGAGATTGGATTCGATTTCGGTAGTGATAACTAATCACAAAAAGTACCGAACATTTTTCTGCATTGGTAATCGTTTGAAATACCACAAGTAACAAATAAACAAATAAACTTTTTAAAAAATCCTAATTCTAAGATTGAAAAAGAATATCAAGTTAAACTTGTATCAATCTACTTACTTCGATCTCCCCTTATAGTTAATGCTACAATACCCCCGTAAAATTTTAATGATCTAGTAACGAAACATAAATCAAGATAGAACAAAATTGGTTTACTACATTGTCTGTAGATGCTTATAAAAAGTAGAACACAGAAGGGCAATATCCATTTTATTAATATTTTGATGTACGTATTGTTGCGTTCCTATTAAATCTATCGACATCATTAAAATTTTCCAATCATGCATACTATAACAGACCATGTAACCTATTTATAAAAATGAATCTGAGCGACCCGTTTTTGGTATCATTCGTGGTGTTTGTTTCGTAATAATATTTATACATAATTGCTTCACTAATTCGGCTGAATTTCCATCCCTTTTCCATAATAAATTGTTACACGATAAGCCTCTTTTGGTGATCAAAATTTTACGAGAGCCAGAAATTTTCACAGGCACGTAAATCCCTGTACGGTTAAGGGAAACGAAAATACACATTTTACATTAATTAACTTGCGTTAGCGTATAGCTCCCGACGTGTATTTACAATATGTATTATACATGTACTGTATGTACGTAGAGCTTCAATTTTAGCCATGCAACAACGTTCGAAATTTAAAACACAAACAAGCGCCTAATAATTAAGTAATATGCTCTACGTAATTTTGGTATAATGCGGAGCTTTTAACATGAGTACAGAAGCTGTTTTGCCAAGTTATTTGTGTTTAGATACTAATGCGTGATAGTTGTGATATGAAATATAGTTGGGATAAAATCACAGCTATATGGAAGTAGCTTATTTGGCATTAAGGGCGCCCTTTACTCAACATATTTATTAACAGCAGTGATTGAGACAAAGTATTTTATGCTGTCTTTATCGCCAGCAATGCAGTTGTTAAGGATTTATATTTAGTATGTGTTGGTCGATAACTTCAGATCCGGCAAAAATTGCATTTACTAAATTTATTTTTTAATTTAGTATAATTTTCTAACGAAGGAAAGTTACACCAATGTTTTTTCATGGATTCTTTAAGAACAGCAAATTAATTGAAGAGCTTAATGATATACACAATCTGTCGCAAAGAAAACCTAGCTTTTTTAAAATAAAAACAAAAGCTTACTATTTTGGTAAAACTCATTTATTTTATTCAAAGCAGTCACCTTCGGCTTCGATATAACGTTTTGTACGTTCAATTAACATATCGAATGAACTTTTAAGTACATCTTTAGAGATGTCCGTCAAGATCGCAATCGACGCCTTTTTCACGGCTTTAACGTCGGCATAACGCTGCCCTTTCATCGGCAAATGTAGTTTGGAGAACAGATAGAAATCACAGGCGGCCAAATCCGGTGAATACGGTGAATGGTTGATGTTTAAAATGCCATTTGTCGTTAGAAAATCAATGATAAGTGTCGAGTGATGAGATGGTGTATTATCATGTAACAAATGCCAGTTACTATTTTCACGATATTGAGGGCGCACATGAGGAATATGCCCCAGAAGACGCTTTATAACACCAAGATAATATACAGCATTGACTGTTTGACTAGTTGGTACAAACTCTGTGCACTATGCCTTTCAAATTATAAAAACAAATCAACATTGTCTTCACTTTTGACTTATGCAAACGTCTCTTTTTTTCGTTCTTTCTTCGCTGGGATAATTTCATTCAGAGCTTTGAGTCTCTGGATCATATTAAAAACAGTTTAAAAACAAACTCATCGGTAGTTACAACAGAATACCTGAAGTTTTCGTCGTTTTTTGAGTCTTTAATCAAGTCTGTAAAATGTTGAATTCAGTTGGCTCGTATGCTTCAAATCTTGCACAAATCTTTCTCATTCCCAAATGGTGCAAATCACCAAAACCTGTTTCATCAAATTAAACGCTTCAGTAAACGATTTACCGAGTTTAAAAGAGAACTTCATATTTGCTCTTTGTTCAAAATTCATTCAATCTGTTACTTCATGCGCAATTTCTCTGCTTCTAATCATGCAAATGTCAATAACATTGGCGAAAAATGCACCTTACCGACGCATATTTTTTTAATAGATGATGCTACTAAAGATTACTATTTTAAGAAAGCTTCTTTTTCTCTGCGACAGACTGTGTAGATTTTCTCAAAATACGTTTTAGTCATTATATTAACTAATGCTGAATGTGAGTTTTTCTTTACTCGATCTACAATGAGCGGGTAAGACAGATAGGTTTGATCTTACTTCACTTATCGCAAAACATCAACATTGGTCATCTACGCAAGTTTGCAACTTAGTAACAAGTGACAAATGACACGTTAAACACGCATGCATACGGCATAGCCAACGAACATATCCGTTTTACATATTTTTTGTAGAACGGGCCTTTGCAGAAGTACTTCAATACGTTTATTTGTATTATACACACAGTGACTTTAAATTTAACTGTCTTAAGATTCATTTGTATGACTTCCACATAAGGAATGGTAAAATTCCAGAAATGCTGTACTAAATGTTGACTAGAAATGTAGTAAACCTAGGATATTGTACATTACTAAAACAGCATTAATAGAATCTGTCGATACATTTTAAGTTCATAGATTTTAAGCAGGTATAAGTTAATAAGGTTAGTCGAAATACTGCTACTAAAGATCAGAAGCACTTCGTGGAAAAAGTTTGAGACGACGCAATGTTGTAATGATAATCTGATTCGTGAAGTTGCTATAAGAGATGACGAAATACATACAAAATTACTGTTAAGTCAGTATAAGCACTAATGTGTAGTGTATAACAAAAAAGAGAAAGAAGAAGTGGGAAGAATGTGGAGTTAGGTAGAAGAAAATGCGGATTTCGAATTAATAAATATCAGTCAAAAGCTTAGAACAAAATTTTAAAGAATTAACAGAGGATTTAGAGCAGCAACTAACAGCAACAAAGTTAGATATGAAACAAAAATCTAGTCAACAATCAGCCAAACAACTAGGATCCTGCGGATACGGGGTTTAGAATATGTAATAAAGATGAAGGAGAATCGAGTACCCAAAACAGTGTTTACAGATAAAAGAAGGTGGAGTGAAAGGGACGTCCCAAAAGGAAGTGAGAAGGTGCAGTAAATGGTGATTTAGGTATACGGCTTCAGAGAGAGCTTGCGTAGACTAAGATAGTAAAAAAATTGTAAGAGATACAGAAGAAATAAAATCTAAATCTTCATTCTTACTTATGAAACATCTTGGAATGACCACTAATGTTGAACAAACCTTCGAGTTACGAGTATAGCCTCGCCGGGAAGGATGGATGGGTAAGGATTATAGTTTCTGTTTATTCTAACATAGAAAAATGATTTAGAAACTTATTTACACCTGTCGAAATTAACAATCCACTTTTGTGTGGCATCTTCACGTCATGATGGTTTGCGAGCTATTGGCAATACCTACACGCGTTTGTCATTCGAGAGATTGTTGAACATAAATGATCACGGATCACAATGGAATAAATAAAGGATATTGTAATGGAAAGGTGTATATCTAGTGGATAAACGCCATCCTACTGATTGCAATATATTATCAATTTGATACCAGGTCATTATGAGATATCATACATCTAAAAATTTCTTAATAACCTCTAGATAGGAGTTGAAGAATTTAGGTTTAATAAGAGTTCATTTGGAACAATTTTATGTGACTGAGCGAAGCATAGTCGATTCAATATGCATAAATATGTTTTTACCTCAAAGAGATGTGCGGATGAGAACCTTATGTTAACAAAATAAAATGCTGTCAATTCCAGGATAATACAAACACCTTCTACAAACAGTTTAATGAATAGCTTTTGGCTTTCTACTGTTACGAAATAATTTTAATGAAGCGATTAATTCATAATACAAATGCAAAATATAAAGCAAAATGTTTGTAAAAAAACAAACAGTTTCACCGTCCAGTTCGCAAAGGACATACGTAAACAATAAATAAGCACCTTCTACCAAAGATGCTTGTTTATGTTTTTCCGCGTCAAGATATATTAGAAGTGGCTAGACATGACTAGAATTAAAAGAAGGTTTTACAGTGAGAGTATTCGTTTTCCTTCAATATTACTGAATAATTTATAAGACCAAGTACTGTTGAATATTTATTTATATAAAAGAGAAAGCATTTATTTCGTCGGAAAAAATATCGATATTGAATTTACGTTTTCGTTTTCAGAAACGCTTCTAAAATATTTATTTTTCATTTTGAGGATGCTCTTGTACGATCGCAATGTTTTCTATACTGTGTACATATTGGAAATAGAAATTTCATCGCAGTAGTGAGATCTATTGATTACTTATTTACTTATTTCGTTTTACAAGATACACCCACTTATTATACTTTCTTCCTATCAATATATACATTCGCAGGTCTCTATCCAGACTTGAATAACTGCCTAATACATTTTTAACTTTCGCTCTTAATTGCATTTTACAACACGATCGGTTCCAAGAAATAAATATAGGCAACGATAATATTTTTGTTTATTTTTTGTGAATAATAAACATGGTTTGTCGAAGTTTTGTTTCAGTAGATATGTAAAATGCATATAAAAAATCGTAATATTTTTTGTTTCACATATTGATTATCGAATTTTAACACTTAGGGTAATATTAACCAGCATTACAGATGCGAGCGAATTCAAAAACAATCTTCAAAAGAGGAATAAAAAATTTCATTGAAAGTTTTATATATACATATATTATCAAAACCTTTCTACCCGCAGGTGTAAGGTGTTCATTGAAAGTTAATTTGTAAAAATAATTTTATTCTTCTTTTTTACAAAAGTAAAAATTACAATATGGAAATGTTCCGATCGAAAAGTTTATTGGATCCAGACCAAATCTATATGAATAAATTAATGATAGTTTATTTTCGTTCACCGCATGTAAAATTGTTTTCCTCTTTAGTTACTGAATTACTTATATCAGACTCTCTTTCATATATCCTTCCCATTGAAGCTTTTCTATTTACCACGCAATTTAAAAGCTGTCAAGGATGCACTGTCTTCTATAAGAAATAAATAGAGAGACTCTCGATTTTGACCACAATATATGTTTGAATGGTCAAGGTCAATGAGAAGGTTCTAGAATCGGTCGGGCCCGAGGAGGTTTCAATGTCAAGGACATTTTAACGTCAAGGTAATTTCAAAACCAAGGCTACTTCAAAGCCAAGAACATCTCGAGGTTGTGGTCATTTCAACATTAAGGTTGCCTATGAGTCAGGGTCGTTTCGATGTCAAAGTCGTTTAGATGTTTATGTCATTTCAATGTCAAGGTTGTTTTCATGTTTATGTCATTTCAATGTCAAGATCATTTCAATTTCATTACAACGCCAAGGGCATGTCAATGTCGATGGCACCCCAATGTCAAGATCATTTTCATATAGATTTTGTGGCTTTTTATTATTTTAATTATTTTATTACACTATTTACGTTTACTTACGCATACTTCGCTCTTATCTATCGCGCCCGCTTATCGATTATTTTTATTGAATATATTCAGGTTTTAAGAATTTGTTTAATTTAAATTAGTAAATAAAATTTTAAGGACAATTTTGTTTTATTTTCACTAATAACACAGGCCAACTATGAAAAGACTTTTTTTATAAATTTGGTTCCCCCTTACTTTTTTGGCGTGATGAATCCGAAAATGAACTTTAAAATACCACAGGGCATAAAAGTTTCCTCGCACGTTTACTTTACGTTATTTATGCATTGTAAGCGTTTAATAATACCTTGGTCTCTACACATAATTAGCAGTAAATGCTCAAAGTACACTTTTTGAGTATCTGCGTGACTAATACAAACAAATTCACGAAGGCATATACTTTCTAATCTGAGTCATTCTGCTTAATAGGGTAATTTGAGATCCTTATTATTGCAATAGTCGTTCATATCATCGTGGTTTTTATTTAGTTCACATTTTAGTTGCGGTCACATCGGGTTCAGTGAAATGGCAAGCCGTTGTTGTGCCAACAGCCCTAACAATCTTTGTTACATTTGTGGCGGGTTTGTGATAAAGAAGCATCAAAGGAGCATAACAGATTTCGTGAAAAAGGTTTACTTTGCTTACTTTGGAGTGAAGCTTGGAGACCAACGAAAAGCTTGGGCGCCACACAAGGTATGTTACGTTTGTGTAAAGGATTTGCGGAAGTGGTGATGTGGGGAAAATAAATCGTTTAGATTCGGAATTCCCATGGTATGAAGGGAACAAACAAATCACTCCGATGACTGCTACTTTTGCAGCATCGATGTCAGTGGCTACAATTCTAAGAACAAAAAAGTTATTTCATATCCGAATGTTTCATCAGCATTGCGTCCAGTTCCTCATGATGAACATATTCCTGTACCAGACCCACCCGAAGGCCTTTCCATGACTAGTAGAGAATCTGAGTGCGAGATACCTGATGCTGAGTCTGACTGTGAGTTTGAAAGCGTGAAACCTCGGTTGTTTGAACAACACGAACTACATAGATGCCCTAGTGAGAGATTTACGTTTAACTAAAGAAAAAGCAGAACTTCTGGCTTCCAGGTTGCGAGAAAAGAATTTGCTGGCTCCAGGAACATCCTTGGAACAAGGGAAGCGTTTCCACCAAGATATAGAGGAGATGGAGAAACGGTATCAGGGTCGTTGGAATGTCAACACGATGGAAGATTACTGTTGGACACTTTTACGAGCAACTCCAGAAGCATCACATAAAAGGAAAAGCTACACTCGAACTTTTACCGTGGAGAGGTTGAGGAAATACAAAACTTTAGATTAATAAGTAAAAAACTGTTCATATTCAAACTTACACTACCGTTGTTATAATAAAATGTTAAATTTTTCAATTATATTCTGATAATAAATTACGTACCTTTAAATCTTAACTATGTTTTTTATATGCAACAAAAGATAAAGATTGCGAAAAATTGGTACGTAGTAGAAAAAACTGATTGAAAATTTGAATTCAGCATATCAAAATACTTAAGAAACAGGTTGAACTTTGAAAAAAAGTTTTTAAAAAATATTTATTGGTTTGCTTGTGTAATAATTCTTACAGCTAGTCGCACGTCCTGGACTTTTGAAGTTCATCACGAACTACTATTAATTATTATCTCCTTTACCTTCTTTTCTTATTTGCATTTATTGCAGTGTTCGAGTTAATACAGTAGCGGTCATAATAAATTTACTTACAACCCCGTGCACATATCATTATAATTATTATCATTTATTATTCAATTAATTAAGGAGGCAATAAATTGCCTCGCCTCCTTTAAAATTCACGGCGAAGGAAGTAATAATATTAAGTTAGTTTATTACAATCTTGACAACGTGAGAAGTATTTCTAGTAGGATAATGCAATAGCTTTTAAGGCAAGGAAAGCAATGGAATTATAGTACGAATTCTTCGACAAACGCGTACTTACATTCCGCCACTATCTTTTCGATAGTCCTGAATTATTTTATTTATCCACACTTAAGAAACGTGATATTTACAAATTATTCTTATAAGCTATGCTATAGTCGTGAGGCCACTACACCACAAAATTTTAGGAATGTCTTCAAAAACTAGACGAGAAGTAGGTCACATCAGGTATCGAAGATGAAGTAGTTCTTGTGTCAAGTTGAAAGAAAGATTATTAGTGGAAATAAAACATCATTGCCCTTAAAATTTTATTTATTAATTTAAATAAAATAAATTCTTAAAGCCTGAATATATTGTAGTGGTGTTTTTATTATTAACTATCAATTAAATCTCCCAACGATGTCATTTAACTCATTTACATTGCTAACTACTTTAAAAAAAAATTACGACATTTATAGAGTATAAAAGATTTCGATTATAAAGGCTGTTTTAAATTGCGCGGCTTTTTTAAGAATAAATAAAATATAGATGGCGCACTGAATTTGTCTGGGCATGTATGACATTTATAAAAACGGCTTCGTACACGGTACAACAACGCGTTCAAATTGCTCAATTATTTTATGAAAATCAGCGTTCTGTGAGTTTTTAGAAAATTACGCGAATTTTATGGTTTACATAATCGCCCATATGAAAGGACTATTGGTCGAATTATTAAAAAATTTCAAGAGACCGGTTCCGTGGAAGATCAAGAAAGTGAAAAATCCAGTCGTTGTGGTTATTCACAAAAAAATATTGGTTTGGTTCCTGAAATTGTTGCTGAAGATCCTGAAATGTCCCTTAGACGACGTTCACAACAACTTGGACTTAGTGGATCAACAACATGGCGTATTTTATACAAGGATTTAGCTCTGAAGGCATACAAGGTTCAAATAACACAGGAACTGAAGCCATTAGATCATTTAAAACGTCGTTCATTTGTCAATTTCATCAATGAACAACCAGCTGATTTTTCTCAAAAAATAATGTTTTCCGATGAGGCACATTTTGAGCTTGGCGGCTATGTTAATAAACAAAATTACCGTATCTGCCGTGAGAAAAATCCATGAATTATTCGTGGGAAACCTATGCATCCTAAACGAATTATGGTTTGGTGTGCATCATTGTCAGATGGTGTAATTTGACCTTACTTCTTTGATAATGCTGCTGGTGAAGCTGTAACTGTCGATGGTGATCAATATCGTCGGATGATAATAGAATTTTTGTGGCCTGAATTAATGAACATTGATCT